>HE671802.1:7423-77265 GCA_000313835.2 Heliconius melpomene melpomene
TCGCTGTTTTAACAGCATTAACCACAAGCTCGAAAAAAAAAACCCGCCTGCCTCTATAGCAAAGAAAATTTAGATGCGTTTCACATATTGAATAATTTCAGTTAAATGTATTATTTCAGCGCGATATTGGTTTCATATTTTTTGTATTAGTTATTAGTAGGTAGGTTTTTGTTTATAATTTCTTCCGTTTAAAATAGTCATTTAAATATCTAGAAATAGTCATTTAAATATATAATAATAAGTACTTGAAAAGATTAGTAGCACAGATTTAAAATTACAGTACTAAAAAATCCTTGCTGATTAACGGTTCGCCGCCCACCACGCGTCCGTCGTGCCCCGCAACATTTTGCTCATAATAGTGGATCCGCCGCACCCGCCTGGCTTCTTTCCCCCGGGCATGGAAGGAAGGCCTGCTCATTATGCTGCTGAGGGATATCGATCTATAATCCTTCTTAGTACGGTCGCCAAGTTGTTCGAGAAGTTACTCCTCTCACTTCTTCAGTCACACATCCACCCACAAAGCGAGCAGTTTGGCGAGTGGGTATACCACTCTGGGTAAACTTCGCAACAGTGATCAACCGAGAGAGAGTATGAGTGGGCAATAGCAGTCTTCCTTGACGTAGCACGCGTATTCTACCGCGTCTGGCACCCGGGCTTTCTTCATAAAGTGCTCAGAGCGGGCACCCCCCAGCACGTCGCGCATGTCTTTGCCGCTCTGCTTTGTAAGTGACAGGACATGTTGCGTGAGAGTTGAGAGTGCTAGCAGCGACCCGATCGCTGCCGTTGTCCCAGTCAGAATTTTGTCACCTGCTCTCTACGCACTATACATTGATGACATCACAATGCCCTAGCGAGTATTACTCAACGAGGAATCCTGTAGGTCGTACGGAACCTCACCCTCCGGCGAGTGACGCAGGCACCATACTACGTGAACACCACGCGCCACTCAACCTAAAAATAGAAACCCTAGAGGTACACATTGGTCGCCTCGCGTCCAACGTATTCCGTTGCGCCGGTGTATCGGGTCACCTGCACCTAAGGAGCAGCACTCCGCATACCCGGCCGCCCGAGGTCAGACGTCTTCTTCCGAGGAACTTTCTATCCTCCTCCAAATCCGACTCATGAGCAGTCATCTTGGTCGTTTAATCTAGGCCTTCCTCAAGAAACCGAGTGTTCAATTCCAATCCCCTCCCCTTCCATGTGTCTGCTCTAAAGCAGGTTTTCGCCTGGGACCACGGTCGGACCAACGCTCTGATGTCGTTCTGAGCTACTACGGAGATGGCCGAGAGAATGCTTCATTTCTGCGCCTGGCAAAGTAAATTTAGAAGTGATTGCACGTATTTTGGAGTTACCCAATAATTATAATGTATTTCCACGCGACATAGTTGGTTACATCTTTCGTTTAAGTACTTTTGGGTAAGAGAATAGTAGGTAGTCTGTTGTTTATAATTTCTTTCGTTTAAATTTTCTGTTATTTGTGTTATTTATTTGTGTTTATTTTAAAACAATTGGAAAATTCTTATTGGAATTACGAAAATGCGGGTTGCTTTAGGGCTTAATTAATTTTCACATTATCTTAAGTGCTTTGCAAACATACATTATATGAATAATTCAGTAGTTAAGGCGGGCGAAGCCGCGAGCGGGTCGCAATTTCAATATATTTTTTATTGTGAGCCATATTTTTCCATAATGGTATTAATCCTTATCCTTTCAAATACTTTATTAATTTTCTACGTTAAATGAAGATAAAATTTGCTTTTTACACTTTTTCGAAATTGCGAATAGTTTTACAGAAAAACGCATTTAATTGTTGACACATCCCGCCGTTGACACATCAGCTGTATGTTACTCAAGTTTCACTTATCCCTTACTCTCAACATATAAATAAGTATATTAGTTTCGTTTAATAAATACTTTAGAAGTTGTTACAATATCAAAAAATCCTTGCTGCGAAATGGCTCGCCACTCGCCATGCGTCCGCCGCGTCGCCTGCCTCACACGCATCGGTGGTTCAGTGGTAGAATGCTCGTCTGCCACGCGGGCGGCCCGGGTTTGATTCCTGGCAAATGCATTCTCTTTAATTTTCCTCACAGGCAGCCACGTAGTGCTTGCTTTTCATCAGGGACAGAATGTTTCAATTTCATCGTTTGCACGTATTGGATAATTCGAGTTGAATGTATTATTTCAGCGCGATATATTTGGTTTCATATTTTTTGTAGTAGTTATTATTAATAACTTATTAGTAGGTAGGTTTTTGTTTCTAATTTCTTCCGTTTAAAAATAGTCATTTAACTATCTAAAAATCGTCATTTAAATATATTTTAATAAGTACTTGAAAAGATTAGTAGCACAGATTTAAAATTACGGTACCTACTAAAAAATTCTTGCTGTGTAAAACAATTGGAAAATCCTTATTGAAACTAAAAAAATGCGGGTTGCATTAGGGTTTAATTAATTTTCACATTATCTTAAGTGCTTTGCAAACATACATTATATGAATAATCCAGTAGTTAAAGCGGGCGAAGCCGCAAGAGGGTCGCTAGTCTATATATATAAAATATATATTTCCTGTGACATACAATGTGGGGGTTTTGAAAGAAAGGGTGAATAGGTATCTTCTAGGCAAGCGTGCACCACCGTAGACCGCATCAACGCTCACCAGACTTGATGCGGTCAAACGCAAGCCTATTCCATATAAAAAAAAAAAAATAAATAAATAAATAAAAGGACTTGTCCTCACTGACTGAGGTAAGACGCACGCACAGCCGTAACCCCTGTGCGTAGAAACGTTAAATTTGGACAAAAGTTTACTTTCGTAATCTGGACATCCACTAAGAAGGGATTTTGAAAAATTTGAACCCTAGAGGGGTGAAATAGGGGTTCAAAGTTTGTATGGAAAAAAATTTAAATCGGCACCGATTTTTATAAAATTTGAAATTTAGATTTTTAAAAGTATTTAATTGAACACGTGTTTCATCGTTTTCTAGAATTCTCCCCCTAAGGGTGCAAATAAGGGGTTGAAAATTTGTATAGGTTTTTTTAAATCGTCACCAATTATTATAAAATTTGAAATTTAGACTCTTAAACGTATATAATTAAACACATGTTTCATGGTTTTCTAGAATTCACCCCCTAAGGGTGCAAATAAGGGGTTGAAAGTTTGTATGGAAAAATCTTTAATTCGCCACCGATTTTTATAAAATTTTAAATTTAGACTCTTAAAAATATTTCATTGAACACATGTTTCATGGGTTATTAGAATTCACCCTTAAATACGCAAGCGAAGCTGCGCGCGTCCGCTAGTATATTATAACTGTGTATAATTATACGATGATTTGATACTGAAGAGAAATCCAGTCCTATTAGTTATTTAAATTTTTAGGTAATTTAAAAGGATTAAATATTTAACTTAAGTGTCATATTAATAACAGCATTAATAACGCGATGGAATAAGAACGGAGAACAGAGTGTCGTAATTTTCAGTAAATAATAAATCGCTATCGCCTAACGTTTACACTGTAAAATAATTGCGTACTGTCCTGTCTCCCACGTCGTGAACACGTTGGCAATAGACGCGAATTGAAATGGAAAATTGAATTTTTCAGTTCAAACAATGCTTAGACAGTGAAATTTTGAAATGTTACTTGCGAATGCTTTGCGATAAAATTGTGTTATCCTGGAAGTATCTAGAAGAATCTAGAATGAAGAATAAAAGAGACAGACAGAGACAGTTGACGAGATCGGATTAGTTTAGGTATAATTTTTGTGGTCAGTGATGTAGGACAGTGCCTGTGTCTCAACTGTAAACACGACGCTTCTGGTTTGATTCTCAGGCAAATTAAATAAAAAATAAATTAAAATCAGCTTCACGCTGTATCCCGCACACAGCAGGATAGGCAGAGGGAACCTAGTGTTAAGATACTCCGCCCCCACTTTCTGCCGAATTCTGGAGGCTTTGCGTGTTGAGTTGCAGAACTCAACGAAGAAAATAGTAAAATATATCGATATCTTCCAAAAAACAAGCCTACGACTACATATTGAATGTCAGAATGAAATCTCGAAGAAACGTGAGTACTATTTATCACGCCAACTCAATATATTTTGTTCTTGAAAAGGAAGAATGGGTTTAGAAAGATATATTATATACTCGTACTATCATCGTTATTGTACAGTAGATATCTAATTAGATCGATAAGTATAGGTTTGATTATTTACAGCTTCATTTGAGCTTCCATTTCACCTAAATAATTAATATCTGAAATGATAGTCTTAAAGGAAGTTGAGTTTTCACCTATTAACACACTACGAAAAGTAAGGAATATATTCTACTAATAAATAAAGATTGTTTTTTCGCTCAAATCACAAGTTTAAATAGCGCGGCGTAGAGTTCCGCTAATATAGATACAATGTCTAAAAAAATAGATGAAAAGTTGGATGGAGTATTCTAAGACTATATTTCTAAGCTAATAAAAACACGTATAAATAAATAAATAAATACCAAATTTATTGTTATTTTATACACTACAGTTTTACAATTTTAAAACAAGAGAATATAAATTGTCCACACGTTACATTTTAAAACATAGCGCCTTCTCTTTGTTTTATAGTAAATTTCTGAGTCATCTAAAACAACGGAAGGAACTGCTTTAGAATTTCAATTGCACGATTCTATATTTTTAGATGGTAAAAGAGAATTCTTACGCTATCATGGCGCAGTGAGACTATATGTGACTGTAAACGCCATGATTATGGCTTTCCCACTAGGGTAAGACCAAGAGCGGCGTTAAATACCGCCACTCAATATGCAATATCTTGAATTCAGGTGGAAATGGGAAAAGATAGTGTTTTACAGTAGGTTTTCTATACCAGCCCCATTATGTAAAATGCCTATTATGTAAGATGAAGCATTTAACCAATAAAAAAAGTTTGAGGTAAAATTTTTACAATGTTAATCAACACTTGAAACAGACTTTTATAGAAATTTTTAAATTTTAAACCAGTAAATTTGAATCTACTCCTCTTGGGAACCATCAAAATTAAACGAATCAGCTCAGTATTTAGCGTTGGATTATAAAAAGTTGCAAAAAAAACGAAAAGTAACCATTCTATATACCTTCCTACATAACTGTAAATCAAATTAAGACCTGCAAAAATTTTCCAGTTTCGCCCAAACTGTATTTTCCTTTTTCGATACGGCTGAGAGAGAATTAGGTGCAAAATCTGAACTTATCCCTCGTTTGATATGTAAAAGGTTTCGCCCGAGTCCGGACTTATCGCGTGATAGCCTATCCTGTCTTTACACGGTACGATACTTTATATTTTAAGGCATTTTTTTTGGTTTAACACTTGGATTAAGTAAACTAGTTTTGCTTTTTTTTGTACATATTTTTTTGTGGTTAATTGGATGTCGTTCTGATTGTTGTTGATATTTGTGGGTTCGATTCCCATTCAGAGGAAGAGAAATATTTATTTACGTTTATGTGTCCATTTCTTCGCTCTGGTGTCAACGCAAAGCGCAGCATTGAGTTTTGCTACTCAACACCAGCCACAACCTCCAGAATTCGGCAGAAAGAGGGAACGGAGTGTCTTAACATTAGGTTCCCTCTGCCTACCCGGCTGTGTGCGGGTTACAGCTGACATTTTACTATAAATGTAAGTCAGTATATTGGATATTCTTTCTATTAGGAAATATTCCTAATAGAAAGAATGCACATGACCGATTTATTTTAAAAAAAAAGTCAATATTTAAAAAGTGCATATACGTCATGGTTGCACCAAATGAATGGCTCATTTGGTTTAATATTGACGTATTTACAAATTCAAATTCAAATTCAAAATATTCTTTATTCAAATAAACTTACTATAAGCACTTTTGAATCTTCGAATAAACATATGAACAAAAAGCTACCACCGGTTCGGAAGGCAGTTCTGCTGAGAAGAGCCGGCAAGAAACTCAACAGTTGCTCTTTTCAAAATCAATGGTACAATCTATTACATTAGCTGGCAGCTATCCTGCATTACATTCAATAGACATTAATTCCATACATTTATAAGTATTTTATTGAGTAAAACTTAAATTATGAAAAGGTCGATGATAGTGGACGAGGCGAAAGAGGTATGTAGATACCGTAGCGTTTGGCGCTCTCCGTTCTCTCTGACAACTCCGCCAGGGATAAAGCGTGAAGCTGTGTATGTATGTAAAACTTAAATTACAGTTATAAAAATTCACATTCTCATTGTAACATAATATTCGTATGTATTCGTATTTTGTATATTAAAGCAAAAAATTGTTTGCAAAATTACCTTCACGCTTGGCTCGGCTTGTTTGCTACTATACGAGTATAGGGCATAATATAATAGTAATTTAACGAAAGTAATTTTATTACATTCGGAATTATGAAAGCGTATATTCAAATATAAGGTATAAATATCTCTTATTGTGAACTCGTATATGAAATTTGTAAATAAATACATTATTTTAATATATAGCACAATAATTAAGGCGTATGTATGTACGTAGTGGTATTGTAGTTGACAGCAGTCAGCATTTCAAGAGTTCAGTTTAAATTATATTTCTTTAACTTTACTTCTATCTCACATAAGCAGGGAAGGCAGAAGAAATCCAGAGTCTAGACACTCCGTTCTCCACTCTCCGCTCAAGGTGGTGGAACTCGAAGCTGCACTTCGTTTCTTTACAAAAAAATAACTCAAGTGGAAGTTAGCGGCCTCTTCTATCGGCGTTTAAGTAATTAGTTTTAAAATTTACCTGTATTTTTTAATCAAAATTTTCCATAAAAATCTTTTATTTAAAGTAAATCGCTAATTGTGACTTTGAACAAGTGCTTTTTCTATTTGAAACTTCAACTTTTAACTAATACAACTGCATCGTTTAATTAGTTACAATAGTTCTAACCACAAAATGTGGTCACTATCAGTGAAGTCCTTATTTGAAAAAGCTTGATTGTATTGTGGTCAGTTTAAAACGTTTTAGATTTCCTTTGATTTTGCATTTTTCTATTTATTCCTCCTTATTATTCCTTTCTATCTTTAAACAATAGGTTCACTGCCTGTCCTAGTAAACGGGAAAAATCATAAAAAATAAATCAGCTTCACGCTCTATCCCGCACACAGCAGGTTGGTATTCACTGTTATCCAACTTAAAAATCAATAGAACCGAGGTCATTTTGCGAACTATACATACTCGTATACTGATAAAAAACTGTCTATGGCCAAATCTCCAACAAATTGCGAACTATTATTTAACAACCGCAGCACTATGAAGCTATCACCAAATTGGAAGTTACCAGTGATGACCATTTTGTGGTTAAATCCAATGTAAGTAAATACCTTATAATTTAAGCTTCTATTGCTATGATGGTATTGGGACTGTTCCCTGTTCTTGTATATTAAAACGTGGCGTTAAGTTACGTTGCGTTATATTACTTGAATTCAGGCGAAGGAGAGACCGTGGGGCGCCATGCCACAAGCGTGTGACTATAATTATTGTTTATTAATATCCTCATTTCTTCGCTTTGGCAACAAGGCATAGCACGGCGCTCAGTTCCACAACTCAATACGCAGTGCCTCCAGAATTCGGCGGAAAGTTTGAAACGGAGTGTTTTAACACTAGATCCCTTGTGTCTATCCTGCCATATACGGGAAAGAGCGTGAAGCTGACAAAAAAAGTAAAAGCTAAAATAGACACGTCAAAACAAATTTATCGTAAAACAATGAAAATGCTTAAAATATATGCCATAGAAGAAAAATACTTCACAAAGTATTTTCGTAGCTTAAAACAGTGAGGTGTCGCAAGCTTAACGAAACCTTGATATCTTTTTTATTTTCGCCCGAGTGGAAGTAGGAAATCGCTGACTGAAAGTGTACAATTTTCTTTGGGCTTGAAATTTGTTGTGTATTTTTTTCTTTGCTGAAAAATAAATTGACTGACGTCGTTAGTTTTAATATATGGAGCAAATTTCGAATAAATTATAATTTTTTAATTAAGTATAGAGGGGGAGGGGTTGGCTGGAGCGGTCGATTATTTAGAAACTATATTATCATAGCCGTTAGGGGTGAAAATGTCAACAGCAACACTAATATATAATCCAGATTCAAATTCTATAGGATTGTTATTTTTTTTTCTATGGAATTCATGAAGCTCATATAAGTAGTAACTGAATTAATCTATGAATTTATCTAATAAGATAAATAAACATAATAAACATAATAATGTTAGAAAAGACTCTTTATATGATTTTTTAACTAAACATAAGAATTTAACTAAATTTATTTTAAAATCGCAGGAACTTACATAAGCGATAAGGTGATATTTTGCAATCTTGAACCCGAACAGCGAGTATGCTCGCTAACGCGCGAGTTAGTATTTAGTTTTAACATGAAAATCTTACGGATAATTAAGATGAGGCATGAAATTCTTGGTTGAAATATAAATTTTCCTTGATTATTTTCCGAAGTGACATTTTACTTCACTAAAATAGGGTAGGGAGAGTATGCTACCCTTATGCATCCTATATGGTTAAATAAATAAATTGTTAATTAATATAAATAAATTATATAAAAAAATATATTTAAAAAAAAAAGATATTAAAGCCAACCAAAACCATTCAAAACGACCATTAGATTTAAAATATGCCCAGTTCGACAAGTCAACACACAGACCTACGTTGTAATTTATTGTAGCGTTGATAGGATTTATGCATATTTCTGTCGAAAATTGATTTATCCACCTTTTGTTTGAAAACGTATTACATATTATATTTATTTTTGAATCAACTCCCTCATCAATCATTACAAGTGGACGTTTTGATAAAACTCTTAGAAGCTTTTAGCTATTGAATATAGATTTGAAAGTAATCTAGAAAATAATAAATAATATGTGACTTTTAGTATTTTCTACTGAAGCAGTCTCTTTGTGTAAGTACATTAATAAATTGAGCGGGTCGTGGCATTGTGGGAGCGTTTTATTGTAAATACGATGGTAGTGGATTCGATTTCAATTCCTTAACTTTACATACACCAAAAAAGTAAAAAAGAAAAATGAAGAATAGACACTTGTACCTTCTGATTTTGTTGACTTAACTTATATTTTTTGTGCTCAAAGAGACTTTAAAACTGAATGTTTAAAACTAATTACACTTCGTACCTCCATACTATCTAGACAAAAATGATCTTGACAGAAGGACGCACAAGGAGATCTTACAAGGTTTCTGATATTTCTCTATTAAAGCAGTGTCTCTAAATCAGGAAAGAGGAGAACGGAATATCACATCACTATGTTTCCTCTGTCTATTCTACAAAAGAGAGGAGATACAATGTAGTATACAATTATAGACTATATTTAAAGCCTCCCAAGCTTATCTATTGTTTATCACTAAAGGATGTTAATTCAAAAGACGTTGCGAACTTCCTTTCAATTGAACATCGAAAAGTAGGTCGAATTTAAATTGTAAAATTGAAATTGAACACGGACAGAAACTTAAACAAAAGTTATTAAATTATATTTAATATTATTCAACATCTGGCTTTTACTTAGAAAAAAACATTATCTTATTACTTACACTGTGGGGTTAGTACGCATTTCTTAATTTATTAACGAAACTATACATTTCATATTACTCTATCTTTCTTTCTCGCTGTATCCCGCAAATAGCTGGGTACGTAGTGATGATAATGGAATGTCTTCAGCTTAAAAACTAAATTAAACTAAAAAAAATTAAAATTCTTCTTCAAAATTATAATTAAAACTATAACATAAGCAAAAAAAAGAACAAAACTACTACTGAATAAACAAACATTTTTCTCAAAGCAACTCACTCACCTACAAAATGAAATTAGAAGCTGTTCCAAGTTTATATTATACTCGTACATACGTTTCAGCAACCTTTCTGCGGGTTCACGGATACACCGCGATAAGCGTGACTAGAGCTTTCTCGTATATATTATGCTACTTATTTTTATCTAACATGTAGATAAGAAATGGATTTTCACCTTCTATTATTGTCATTAAAGAAAAAATAGTGAAAAAGTGAAATATAAGCCTAAAAATTACGACTGTAGAAATTAAATTAAAATGTCTAGTACAATTCGTATGACGTATCATTTCTCAATTTCGGTTCACCGGTTCATCTTTAAAGACATTCCGTTTTCTATTTTCTTCATGAATTCGAGATACTACGTGTTGATTGGCGGAATAAGCGCTGCAATTGTTTTACAAAAGAGAGGAAATTGATAATTCTTTCAGAAGTCCATATTTATCAAATATTTTGAATTTGAATTTGAATTTCTCAGAGCATTATTGGAAACCTTAACTATGCCGGTCGTCATGCATATAGCTTTAATGAGAGTTCTAGCCACAATGTATCAATTAGTTTCAATATATTGCAGTTATTACTGTTGTATCCTCAATACAATAATAATAACTGCATTTCGAAGCCAATTTATTTAGAAACTGGAGTTTAATAATAGACTCAGACAAAAAAAAAGTAAAAAAAAAAATTTTAAGTTTAATAAAATCGTGGGGCATGTCCACTTTAAATGAATTTTGGATGACCTTGGGATTAACTGTATCATATTCATTGAATAATGAAATGATAACTTTAAGACAATCTACGGACGTGCCCCACGATTTTATTTATCTGCAATATAAAACCGTTTAACTTAATTTTTTTTTTTACTTTTTCATTTTTGTATTGTGCACTGAATTCTACTTAACAAGCCCTTTCATTTGATACCCATATTGATGGGATTGAAAAAAACTAAGTGGTCCGCCATTTTGTAGCGGCGGCCATCTTGGATTCACAATAATATCGAATATGGATAATTGTATTGTCACCAGAATCAAAGGCGTATACCAAATTTCAGATCAATCGGTTAACGGGAAGAGGGTTAAATTTCAATTACTAAATTTGACCCATACAAACAAACAGGGTGAGCTAAATAAAACCGTTTAATAATATAAAGAAAATATACGGTAAAGGTTATTCATTTTATCGTAATGAAAATAATCAAAAAGAAAAAAATACCTAGTTTCATTTTAAAAATCATATAAAGCTAGTTTCTTATTTTTCTAGAGAGAATTTTGTTGATATATTTTTTTTAGGTTTTAGGTACTTGACTTCACCTCTCCGCTTTCCTAGGGGAATTTGTTTAGTCAAGCGCGGCTCTAACTTCTGCAAAGTCAAATGTTTGGAGAGTACAAAAAATATCTGCTGTTTGCCGGAAGTTTACGTGAATCTGAGAAATAATAATATTTCGGGTGGTTTTTATACTTAAAACGTATAATAAATCAGCATCACGCTGTATCCTGCAAATAGTAGGGTAGACAGTAAGAATCTAGTGTTAAAACACTCGGTTCCTCACCTTCCACCGAATTCTGGAGGCATTGCGTGTTGAGTGGCGGAACTTAACGCCGCTCTTTGCCTCGACACCAGAGCGAAGAAATGACAATGTATATTAGACCTAAGTTTTGAGACATCACATGTTAAGCGACGGAACGCCGAGCTTTGTCTTGTTACAAGAGCGAGGAAATGAAAACGAATCATTCCCCCGAGTGGAATCGAACCCATAACCAATGTGTTTACAGTCATACACTATGCCACCACGAGTTCTAATTATTATTATTTAAGTATTACCAAAAATTCAGCACACACCCAGCTATTTAAAAGTCCTTTACTTATTAATAAACCCGCGACATGAAACGCGCATTTCAAATTTCGTTCGTGTTTAATAAATGTATTGACGCAGATGGCATTTTTCCCACTGAAGGAACGTCATACATTAAAAATGTTCAACCTTACCAAGTTGTAGAGGCTCTGTTATGCTATACCTATTTTGATTATACACATACATATATATTTTACCTGACATTACTTATTACCTACTTTTACTTATAATGGGGTAAGATAATTTTCAATTATATACAGGGCGGAATTGTCAGCACCACTTTAAATGAAACCACAGTTTTAACTACTCTATAAAAGCCTAATATTGTTCAGAAAAAAAATAATTCCCAAAAATGAAAAAGTTATTTTTTCAAACAAAATAAATAATACAATAATCGTTTTAAAATAAAACGCCATTTGTAAAGTATAACATAAGCACGCACACACTTACCTGTCAAAGCGGCAACGTCGCATACGTATGTGTGCGTCACACGAAATACAGGTATGGATAAAAATCGTGAAATGAAAAAAAAATCCTACGTCAAAATTGTTGAGGTACCTTGATTAATTTTTTTAGTTCTAAGTTTGAAATATTTTACCCTATATGCAGTTTCAGTAAAAGGAGCGCTGCCTCTTCCACCCTGTATATTAGAATAAAATAAAATGCCGATGACACCGTCATGGCGCAGCGGGGCATTTGACCGTAACCGCGACGGTAGTGAGTACGCTGGTATTTTAGCAATATTTTTTCCATTTTTCTGCTCCAGTAAAGTATTTCTCGAAAATTAAAAAGTTATTGTAATTTAATTTTTTTTAGAAAGTAACGTACGGAGTATCTTGATACTAGGTTCCCTCTGCCTACCCAGGTATATACAGGATACAGTGTAAAGCTAGAAAAATGTTATTCATCAAAAATATAATCTCTCAAATGATTTAACCAATTATTTTCTAACAGAAAAGTAATTAAAAAACGCCAAAAAAAATTGTTCTCGAATTAAGACGCCTACAAACTTTACTTATTTATTACATTATATTAATAACTTGCTTCGCTCATTTTAAATATCTTTTCGGCTCTTTAATGTTATACAGTAGAAGTATAATTTAAATTGGACCTTTTTTTATTTAAGACATTGTGCATTGAGCACCTTTTTAGCCTAGAAAGCCTCTGCTTTGCTCTCTAGCAAGGAAATAAAATTATTATATATTCATTACCCCGACTGGGAATCGAACCTACAAAAGTCTATCTGAGCCTCGAAAATTTTAAAATGCAAAAGTAATATAAGTTGTTTAAAGAATTTAATTATACTAATATTTTATGCCATAACTTCTGATTGTTAGGGTGATTGATGATTGTGGGTTCAACTCCACTTGGAAATAAATTATTAACGTTTTCATACTCTGTTAAGACGCGACTAAGTTGTGATTCTGTACTCTGCTCTACTCATTTACAAACAGATACTATCCCACTGCATAACTATAGTCCCAGTTTCTCTCCCATAGGTATATTAAACCTAGAAATACATACAGACAAACTTCAAATATTAAAAATGTTAATAAAAATCATGCATATTACATAGATAGAGGTTTCGGAAAATGTCGATGCTTTCCCAATTCAATAAAACCGCACTGTTTGCCTTCATAAAAGTACTCCCTAAAAAAACAATGTAGGTATAGGCGACGCAATTTGATATTTCAGATAAAGTAATAAAGTCGGGTTTTTTTAACTTAAAAATGAACTGTTTCTCATTCAAAAAGGAACGGAATGAATGAATAATTTGGGGTATCATTATTTCAAGATTTATAAATTTTAATAGCCTTTGGTCTCTCATACAAGTATTGAAATTCGATATCTTCGATATTTGCGTAATTTGACGTCACTTTATCTCATAACTCTTGAATTTAGTAGACTTTTAAATTTGTATTTTTGCAACAAGACATTCTCTTCTCTTCTCTTCTCTTCAACTTTCCACCCAATTTGCCTTGATTTGTCTATTAGAGTGGAGAAATACAAATAATTCGGAGAAATATAAAGAATTCATCCAGTTACCACCAATGGCGAACAATGGCGAAACATGTTTTCTTACCAGAGCGAGATATGAAAATAAATTAATCCCTCGAACAATCGAACCCACTGTAACATTAACAGTCAAAGTAATATATATATACATATATACTCGTAAATCAAATTTCTCATTATTACGTCAAAATTCAAGAGTTATTTTAGAATTTTTCTTTAGAATTCTTTTAAAAATTATCGATATCTCCCAACGCTAATGGCGTAGCAATAAAGGCGACGTATTCGGTAATGTTTCGTGTGACACATGATCTTCTGAATTATATTAAGTTGTTCTTGGGGTAAGTTGTGCTGCGTTTACATTTTATTTGTTTTTTTTTTTAATTTCGTGCCTTTTGTTTAAAGAAAGAAGAATATTTAGTGATTTTGTGTATTAACAAGATCTACGAATATATTTTTTTAATTTGGATTTCAAAAAACAATAGTACAAATATTATAATGTAATATTTATTCAAGTATTCCCTCTGGCCAAGACAAAGCTTGGCATTGAATTTAAAAATGCGAAATGGAAAGAAAACTTAGTATATTCACAGTAAGTTAACTGAGTTCTGTTTTTCTACCCTGTAAAAGAACTCTGATATAATCTATATACTATACTGTTACGTTCCTGAGTGACTGACAGATAACGCACAGACGAAACTACTTGACTAATAAATTTGGCATACCAGTAGGTCAAGGAGTGGGGCTAAGCGCTAAGGATTTCAACGATATTCCTACTGGAAAGAAAAAAAAATGCAAACAAAATTGCAGGCGAGCACTATAGCAATAAAATACTCTAATCAGATATAAATATCAAATATAATATGTAAGTGTACTTGGCAAGCACTTGCCAGTTTGAAAGCAACAGTAATATCGCGTTCGCGTGTCATATCGCTACGAAGAATAATAAGGTGCCTTTTGGCCAAAATTTGTAGCCACGCGTTTATGCTAATATCTCTTTGTAATATAACACTTAATTCCTTTATATTTGGGGAGAAACGAATTTTACCAGTTTTCGTATGGTTTAGCTTTTTCTTTGTTTGTTTGTAAAAAGAAAAGCTTATTTCAATATGTATTAAGCTTTAAGTTACACCAATTTGATTATCTAAAGAAGAATAAAATATATATAGGACTTCTTTATTCATATCTAAATATTTGGCTCATACTGTACTTCTAACATCTAATTGAATGCTGTGGCAAATAATAATAATAGAAATTTGAACATCGACTGCGTCGTGGTACAGGGGCAGGTTCCCAATACCCCTGTCTAATATATGCAGGATACAGCGTGAAGCTAAACACTCAAATCTCGAAAATTAAGGAGAAAGTGGAGAACAGTGCGTACCAAAAGCTATAAATATTATTCGTAATTTCAATTATTTGTAATAAAAGTTATTTATAAGGTTTTCCATTATCTTGCTACTTCCAAATTTTCACGATACACGTAGTACGGTATGCGATACGTATTGTATTTGCAAATTGTATACGATTATACGACGTATTACGTTGTTCTCATTTACATGTTAATGCATTTGCTACACATGACGAATTTATTGGGAAGCAGATTTAAAGTGGCTAATATTGTTTAATATTATGTATATAGTTCTTGCCTGTAGTTTTATAAACGGAAAGGGGGGTTCAATTTCCACTCGGAGAAATTAATTATTTTTCTCACTACGGTAAGCTAAAAAATATTAATTAATTCATTCATTATAGACCGACTGTACGCTAGAATATGTTATTTTTAAATGTTTCACATAATTACGTTTCTCTTTTGTCGTAATGGTATTAATAAAATGATTCTCAGAATTCTTCCAATTTTCAAATTTCGCATCACTTATTCAGAATAATGGGAGAAATTACAATTAACCTCAATATTGCCTTTGTCGATCCAACAATTAATGAACCTAAATTTAGACTTCAGCATCTTTACACAATTAGGCTTAAATTGAGTAAAAGTAAAATAGATAATAATAATATAACTTATACAAAAGTAATAATATAATAAATTATATTATACGTAAAATTCTAAATAGTGATTATTATTATTATTATTTGAATGTATATAATTAATTAAATAATAATTTAGTTCAATATTTAATCGTTTTTCAAAAAGAAAATGGTTAAACAGAAAAAATATATATTAAAATCATAACTGATCGGCGTATGTACATAGAACACATATAAGAAAATGTTGTTGAGGGCATTAAACATTGTACCTAGTAGAATCCAAAACAATGACTTATTTTTTTTGTTGGCTTGTTTATTTGTCTGAGTGTTTGTTCATACTTATCTAAAAGGTGGCTTAACAGATTTAAATGCAGTTTTCATTGTTGTATTTTCGCTTTTTACGCTTTTTTCCATACAGCAGGAAATTTGAGTCACTGCTAGTTAAGTGTCGGAGCTCGCTCTTTTTCTTACCGAGAGCGGGGGAATGATAATAATTTTATTATAATAATCACTCCCCTGAGTATATGAATCGCAACTGTATTTAACATTTAGATGGCCACATTGCGATACAAAAGCCTTAAAATTATTTCTACATCTAAACTTACATAATCTTTACTAACACAAGCGGAAGGGTTTGTGTGGTTGAACGCGCTAATCTCAGAAACTACTGGTTCGATTTAAACATATTTTTGTATATGATAGAGGATTTATTGTGGAAAGCTATATTTCATCGTTTCGATGTCATCCATTTTACAAGGCCTTGAACCTACACCTATCACAGTGTAAATAATACCTTAGAACAAACCTTCTAACCTAAGGCATTCTGTTTTTTATTTGATGTTAGAAAAGCTTTTTTGGGTACGGAAATATAAGGGGTATATAAAACCATCTTGCCTATCACTTACAATAGCGAGTTCCTGTATTCATTGTTGCCGGGATTTTTTTCGACCTATTTACTTATTTTTCTAGAATCCTTTTTACTTAGACGGTATCTAGTATATTATATATAATTTATATAGACATAACTTGTATTGTATAGTAGTAGGTTAGGAAGTCATATTTTAATTTAGAAATGAAGTGTAGTTACTTTCGTTAAATTATATAGTAATTGTAAAGAAATTTAAAATTCTTTATTTAGATTCGAATTGACCTGAATTTATATTACCTAACTATTTTTTGTAAATAATTGTAAAAAAATATTTTATAATTACAAATCTGAAACATTTTTTTAGTTTTATGCTTTAACCAGCATTTAGGCAAAAGGAACTTAGTGTTAAAATATTCCGTTCTCCACTTAGTGTTTATGCCCGATCTCCTCGAGTGGGAATCGAACTCACAACCGAAGCGTTTGTAATTAGACTCTATTTGCCTACAAAAGCTACACGAAGGTTTTTAAATATCACCTTAATATAATTAATGATAGATTACATTACAGCTAAGTATAAAAATACATACAGGTTTTATTTGAATCTACTGCAATCTCACCCCAGTGTACGCTAAAGAAACAAAGTTTTAACAACTCTATTTTTTTTTTATAAAAAATAATAATGCACGTGTGTGTTTTATAATTATATAGCTTAATTTTGCTTACCTTAGTTTGTAACAAGAAATAAATTTAAATTCTCTTTAAAATTCCTTATTTTTGTTTATTCATTTATTTCACCTGCACGCTTCGTTCGTTTTGTCCTTTGTTAGAAAGGCAGTTAGAGAGAGTCCAGTGTCAAAACACTTCGTTTTTCGTAATCCGTGCTAATTAGTAGCATTGTTTGCAACGGAACTCAACGCCGCATTTTGCCTTGTCAATTGGTAAACAAATATTTTTAATATAATTGCTCTCCCCAATGAGGACTGAGCCAAGCCCTGCAATGAATATGTCAGATGCCATGATAGCCTCTTATCTTATTTATATTTTTATTATATTAATAATGATAATATTAATTGAGTATAATATCATTATATTTGTTCTCTATGTTAGGTAAATAGGACAAGTCATACTGCAGAATTAAGAATGATCACTCTGAACTTAACAACTCAAAACTTCATCCCAGATATAAGGGTAAACAAGGGGACATAGGGAACCTAGTTTTAAGACACTCTTTTCCCAATTTCCTAGACATTGTGGATTGTCCGTTACTAGAGCGAATAAATGAAAATAATTCGTTCCCACGAATAGGAATCGAATTCACAGCTATCACAATTACAAATTATTAAAATCTTTCCAAAACTTCCTTTCATTCAGCTCATATGTGACATGATAAAGGAAATTAAGAGACGAATTTAAAAATACTTTATAGCATTATTTGCAAGGATTTCATACATTTTACGTCCATACATACATATATAGACATACATACATTCATACATATATCGCGATTTAATATCCGGCGTTGGACGAGAAAAATGGGAAAGAAACTAAATAAAGCTAAAGCTGTTTCTTTGTGAATCTAACAGCAAATAATGTTGCTATGACTAAAATGCAACAAATATAATATTTTTAAACTGATTTTATTCGGTCAAGCTGTAAATAACTTAGTAAATAGTAAAATTTGTAAATAGGATTTATTTAAATAAAAATAAATATATATATAACTGTAGGCCTAGAAGATAACAAAATATACCCCATAACATTCTAGTGTCTTCATTACACCTAAACGTTCATCCATTCCTTAATTTTATATGAGACTATCCATTTTCTTCCATTAGAGACCTCTTGGGTGAAATTTAATCACCCACTCACGTGATGGTCCCTTTTGTTTTCGATCTATTTAGGGTATGTGCTCGTTTGGACACTGCTATTACTGTGTTGAAAGGCAAAAGTGCTGTTAGAAGAAATTGGCAAGAATTTTATATGTATAAGATTTCAAGGGTTAAGGAGTTAGTGGGGTAGATAACGAAAAAAATAGTGTTAAGATATTCCATTTTAAGTTTTATATTCAATTAAGATGTTATATTAAATATTTTAATTTTCTTGCTCTGGTAAGCAAAACTTGGCGTTAAATTCTAACCCTTTATAATCTTATAGAAAATTGGACAGAAATTTGAGAACGAAGTGTTTTAACACTAGGTTACATTTGCCTACCCTGCTATACTATTATTTATTACTATAATTACTATATATTTAATAATTGCATCAATTAATTGTAATTAATTTGATCTCTTTTATTATCAATATATTAGCGCAACGTAGAGGTCTACTACTCAACACGCAATGCCTCTAGAAATCGGCGCAAAGTGGGGAGCATAGTGTATTAACACTAGGTTCTCTCTACCTGCTCTACACGTGGGATACAGTAAAAATATATATTATGTTATTCATATTTGAATAAGAAAACCATCGAATTTTACTATGAAAGAGCTTTTACCATTTAGATGGCACTTATAAAGGTTCACGCGAATTCTCCCACAAATATTATCCTAACTCAAATGTAAGTAAAAAGCCAACATTCAATAATACTTAAGCAACCTTTTTAACATCGCGAGTTGTCTGTCTTTTACATACTTACTTGTATCTATATGTATAACATCTAAATATCTATTTTCAATGAAAAATATTCTTACATTTCTTTATGTTTCACGCTTGTTTGAAAGATTGGAGATAAAACTTTCCGTTGAAAATGAAATGAAGGAAAGTCTATTTTATTTTGATTTTCGCTAGGGAATGATGATATTTAAAAAAACTTTTACGTTTATATTCTAAATAAATATGTTATAAAAGAAACTTATACATTAAGGTAGGAACTTCTGCCTAATAGTCCATGCGATAATTTAGGCTTAGATCCTCACTCACAATGTTTATATTAAAATAGTTCCTATTTACCCGCTTTGTCAGTACAAAGCGCGGCGGTGAGTTACGCAACTAGATAACGTGAACGAAAAACGAAGAAATTTAACACTAAATCCTTTCTTAATAAAATAAAAATAATAAAACAGACAATTATTTTATCATAAAAAAATATAAGTTTGCTAAATAATACAGTAAACAAGCTAAAGACAACAAAGATGCATCTCTGAAAGGGCACTATTGTTACTTGTTCGTCGACCATTGTACTCTGCTCATGCGACTCATTTCATTCCTTGGCTTGATTTCCTGTTGAACAAATAAGAGTTTCATTTAAAATACTGTATTTATTTGTAATATAGCAGTGGGCATTTCATATAGCAGTGGGCGGAGACAAAAAACTAATACGCCCCGGAAACTGGAAAAAGAAAAAACAAAAACAAACTTTCACTACAAAAAACTACAATAACGTCCCAAGCCGGCCAGTCACCGTGGGACAAGAAGACTACTACCTTCCAAATCACCCACCTACTACAAACTGTGTAAAAATAAAAAACCATCTTTCTACATATCCACATACAACGTACTTTCGCTGAGAACCGAGGAAAGCTTAGAAGAACTAAAAATAGCACTACAGAACGTCAAATGGAATATTATTGGTCTCAGTGAAGTGCGTAGATTTGGAGAAAGCATTGAGGAACACGACGAATTTATTTTTTATTATTTTGGCGAAACACCCGGTAAGCATGGAGTAGGATTTCTAATCAAAAAAGAAGTAAAAGAAAACATCGAAGAGATTATTGGCGTATCGGAGCGAGTTGCTATACTGAACCTGTCATTAGGAAACCAGAAATGGTCTATAGTACAAATTTATTCTCCTACTGAACAATCAAGTAACTCCGAAATAGATCTGTTTTATTTTAAACTATTGAGTTTGAAAAGAACATGCACATAAGAAAATAATATTATTAGGAGATTTTAATGCGCAAATTGGAGAAAGAAGGCAAGGCGAAGAATCAGTACTAGGATCCTTTTGCTACGGGAAAAGAACCAGAAATGGACGAAAAGCTACTAGAACTAGCATATGAGAATAATTTTAAGGTGCTTAATACATTATTCAAAAGCCGCAAAAATAGTAGATGGACGTGGAGTTCTGCCGGTGACCTGTACAGAAATGAAATCGATTATATATTAACGAACGCTAACACCTCTTTCCAAGATTGCAGAGTAGTCAAAAATATTAATTTTAACAGTAACCACAGAATGGTTAGAGCAAAACTGACAGTTGAACACTCTAAAAAAACCAGACCATTTAAAATTAAACCAGTAAATACTAACCAAGTCATTCTAACAGAAGAATTTAACTCCAAGCTGAAAAAATTTATTGAAGAGACGAAAGAATTCGGAATACAAGATAAGTACGATGCACTGGTACATATAATTACTTCATCTACCAAAGTAAAAGAAACTAGCAGAAATAGCAAACTGTCGGATCATACTAAATGGCTACTAGAGAAAAGAGCGAAGCTACTAACTGACGTTAAGACAAAACAAGTAAGGACAGAAATAAGTTCCACAAGCAAATTAATTAAAAGAGAGTTTAAGACAAGATCGGAAAGCATACAGGTTAAGAACTTTTGAAACACAAATAGCTAAAACAGGAGGAACCAAGAAAGCCATACGCAATCTAACGGAAAAAAGAGAATGGATACCTACAATAAAGAATAATATAGGAAAACGCATGACAAGAAGACCAGATATATTAGCTTCAGCCACGGAATTCTACCGCAATCTATTCTCCAAAGCCAACGTTAATGAACAGACGGACATTACAGGAACAGATGCCGTACCAGAAATTTTGCCAAGAGAAATCGAAATAGCAATAGCAACCCAAAAGAAAGACAAATCTTCTGGACCAGACTATATCTACAACGAGTTCTTAATTACGAATAAAGAATCATTAGTACCAATATTTATGAATCTATTTAATGATATAATTAAAAATGAAATGATTCCAAACCAATGGCTAACATCCACAATAACATTAATACACAAAAAAGGCGACAGGTCAGATATTGGCAATTACAGACCAATCTGCCTCATGTCTAATATATATAAGGTATTCGCTAAAGTGTTACTCAACCGTATATCCAAAAACCTCGACGAGAACCAACCTAGAGAGCAGGCAGGATTCAGAAGCGGATACTCTACACTAGACCACATACATGTCGTCAAACAAATCATTGAAAGAAGCAAAGAATACTGTACACCATTTTACTTCTGTTTTGTGGACTATTGCAAGGCGTTCGATTCTCTCGAACACGAAAAAATTTGGCTAGCCCTTATAAACCAGGGAATTGAGAGGAAGTATATTAGGATAATAAAAACCATTTACAACAACAGCCGTGCCAAAGTAAAACTAGAAAGGGAGGGGAAAGAAATTAGAATAGAAAGAGGCGTACGTCAGGGCGACCCTCTATCTCCGAAACTTTTCACAGCTGTTCTAGAAGAAGTTTTTCGCGCTTTAGATTGGGAAGACTATGGGCTGAACATCAATGGAACAAACTTAACTCATTTAAGGTTTGCCGACGACCTGATAATATTTTCTTCCACACAAGCTGAACTAAAAAAGATGATTGAAGACTTAGACAAAGAAAGTAGGAAAGTAGGTTTGACAATGAACACCCTGAAAACAAAAGCTATGACGAACAGTGTCAAAGAACCAATTGTAATAAACAACAAACCCATTGAATATGTTCAGGAATACACGTACCTTGGCCAAGTAATCTCGCCCATTGACCAAACCACTAAAGAACTAAAAACAAGAATCGGCAATTCATGGAAAAGATACTGGTCACTCAAGGTAAATAATGAAAAATAAAGAAATCAGCATTCATATAAAAAACTAAAACTCTTTAAAACTTTAGCATCCTCCCGGTACTATTTTATGGATGCCAAACCTGGGCCCCTACGAAGGAACACTATAGAAAATTAGAAGTCTGCCAGAGGTCAATGGAAAGGAGTATGCTTAACATAAAAACTGCCGACCGAGTAACAAATATCTCAATAAGGAATAAAACGAAATTGGAGAATGTTACTTACCTTATTAGAAGACATAAATGGAGATGGACCGGCCACACTATGCGTGGAGCCGAAAATGGAGCAAAGCAATGAACGAGTGGTATCCTAGGAACCAGAAGAGGAAACGCGGTAGACAGTTTAAAAGATGGGAGGACGAAATAAAAGCCACTGCGGGTCCATTATGGTCTAAAACCGCCAAGGACAGAAAAGAATGGAAAAAAATGGAAGAGGCCTTTGTCAAATTAAGGCAAACAGATTAATCTACCCGAGAAATAAATAAATGTAAAAGTAAATGTATCTTTGATGTGAACTTGTAATGTAAGTTTAATCTGAATAAAGGCTTTTATTATTATTATTATTATAGTGGGCATTTCGTTTTTGTCATTGAGTTAATCTAAAAATAAATAGATTATTGTGGAATTGGTATCGCATAGCTTTTCAAATCAATAGTGATCCAATAATCTGTGAAAAAACGATTCCTCGTGTGCTTTCTTTATCACATCTGTCATGGAGTGTTCTGAGGAACTGTTGGACCTACCTGTAACTGCCGATGCTGCTGCTTCTGCTACTGCTGCTGTGTATACCTGCCGTCGTATTTTTTAGTCACTCAATAAGTGATAGGTTCAAATATTATCTACACTACCTGGATATGCAGTATTCCACTATTGTCATTTTCGCAGGAACTTCCTTCTACACGTCACACAAATGTGGAATGGACTACCCGCAGCAGTGTTTTGGGGTTTATGTAACACGGATATTATCTCTACTTCAAAAGCCAGCATCGCTCCTGCCTGTAGCCCCACTGGGTCACACGAGGTCTTGAGAGCACACAGCATCACGTACCACAAGATACCCGTATACTTTTTTGACTTACTTGTTTGACTAGTTTCTTCCAAAAAAATGGTGTCTTAGCGAAGCGATATACAGAAGATGTAATTACACGCGCCACTAAGAAAAATTGATTTGTCTTGTCACCAATTTTCGAGAACACTACTTCAATTCTTAACTCTTTCAACATTTATAGTATGGTAAATTATTTAACATTAAAATGTTGCCCAGGTGACCCGAACGCTCGTTTGCCTTGTCCTTTTTCCATAAAAAAAAAAAGACATTCCCTTCTCCATTTTCGACCAAAAATCGAGACCATTCACGTTGAGAAGTACATTTTTACTCCTTGCAATGTCTTACTAGAATGCAGTAGGTCCCACAGCGGTTTTACTTTAAAACACTTTTCCATTTCGCCATGATAGCTTTCAAAATACATAAATCTAGACACAAATGAAATAAAAATTATCTATTCAGCACAAAATAATAAAATTACGCTCAGACAAAACTACTTCTCGAAAATTGTTCTTAAAGTAGTGAGTTTATACTGAATGCCAACTAGATTTGATATTACCTAACAGCTAAACGAACTTTTCGCATATATAAGTAGTTTAAAATTTTAATTAAAATTCTCTATACTGATGTCAGTAAAAAAGTTTCCGCCGGCGTTAACTTATATAGGAGGAATGAAACTTGGGCCGCTTAAATGCAAATGCAAGGTGTGGAATAGTAAAACACAGGTTGAAGTTGCTTAATTATAGAGTAAAAATTATGGAAAAATTGTGAAAAGTTAGTCTTTATATAATTTCTTTTATAAACCTTATGTAATTTTTTAGTGTGAACTAGGTGACGAGGTTTCTATCTATTGCAGTTTACATTTACATATTACTAGCGAATCGTTCGTGGCTTCGCCCGCTAGAACCACAAAACTAAAACTAACTAACCTGAATTATTTTCTCCAAAATCTGAAATTTCGTATATTGTTTTCTTGGGGAGTCGCTGCGCCACGACCGTGTAGACTTTAAATATAAAATTGTAAACACTGTGTTTGTACCACATGTTCCAGCAATATAATAAACATTTCTTTGTGCATATTCTCATACAAATCTATTACAAAGTATCCTCACAAATAAAATGTACTAACATTTGGGAAATGGAAAAGTCTTGTCGGAAGAAATTCCAAATTTATGTCTTAAGTGAAACTGCTTTCAAAATTCACTTTATTTCGTTCTGGACGTTATATTTAATATTAGGTTAAGGTGCTACAATTGTATAATAAATTTATTTGTTTGTTATTTAATATTATACTTTTACTTAATTTTATAAATCTGAGTGTGAAATTTAAATAATGATATAATTATATAATGTAATAACACTAGGTACGATGGTGAGGTCCGTGATTTCACTCGCGGGTTTTCTTGAAAATTGGGTGGAAATCGGTGGAGTGTCTTAACACTAGCTTCCTTCTGCCTACCCTTCTACATGCGTATAGCTAAGTGTTATAACATAGAGCCCAGTGACACAAGGACTCGTGACACAAGGGCACAAACGCGACTGGTAGTTGGTTCAATTTTGACTCGACGAAATTACATCTTAAATATTTACATTCCTTACTTACGTAACGAGGCAAAGCGCGGCGTTGAGTTTCGCTACTCCTGCTACACACGCTATGCTTCCAGATTCCAGTGAAACGTGGGCAACAGAAGATTCTTAATGGGAACGGAATATGTTAACACTAGGTTTCCTCTGCCTGCTTTAAGCGGGATATAGCGCGAAGTTAAAAAAATGTTTTAACCTAAATTTACCATCAAAACCTACCGACATCAAATAAAAATAACTGAATAGATACACGTATTATGTCAATATTAACCCAAGCACGAAACTAATAAAACTTCGTTAAAACTACTACAGCCGAGGTACAGTTATTCAACGTTATTGTATTTGTTTGTTCGACGGTCGTATTGTAGGCGAGAATA
Organism: Heliconius melpomene melpomene; assembly: GCA_000313835.2. Taxonomy (NCBI): domain Eukaryota; kingdom Metazoa; phylum Arthropoda; class Insecta; order Lepidoptera; family Nymphalidae; genus Heliconius; species Heliconius melpomene. The sequence continues at coordinate 32,768 of HE671802.1, forward strand.
TTTCATTTTCCACAGTGTAAATCATTTAGTTACTAGTTTGTTGCATATAATGAGTTGGGAGATTTTACACTAAAGCTGCTGCCTAGGGTTAAAGGTGGAATTACACTAAGTTATTTCTGTTATTATTGAAAATATAAAATAAATTATTAAGGCAGAATTATAAGACTGTAAAAATGACAGATTGTAGGTTCGATTCCTACTCGAGGAAATTAATTATTTAATACTAGAGGACGCGCGCAGCTTCGCTTGCGTTTTTAGGGGTGAATTCTAATAACCCATGAAACATGTGTTCGATGAAATATTTTTTAAGAGTCTAAATTTCAAATTTTATAAAAATCGGTTGCGATTTAAAGATTTTTCCATACAAACTTTCAACCCCTTATTTACACCCTTAGGTGGTAAATTCTAGAAAACCATGAAACATGTTCAATTAAATATTTTTAGGAGTCTAAATATCAAATTTTATAAAAATCGGTGGCGATTTAAGAATTTTTCCATACAAACTTTCAACCCCTTATTTGCACCCTTAGAGGGAGAATTCTAAAAAAACGATGAAACACGTGTTCAATTAAATACTTTTAAAAATCTAAATTTCAAATTTTATAAAAATCGGTGCCGATTTAAATTTTTTTCCATACAAACTTTCAACCCCTATTTTACCCCTTTAGGGTTAAAATTTTTCAAAATCCCTTCTTAGTGGATGTCCAGATTACGAAAGTAAACATCTGTCCAAGTTTCACGTTTCTACGCACAGCGGTTACGGCTGTGCGTGCGTCTTACCTCAGTCAGTGAGGACAAGTCCTTTTATATATATAGATTATCATTTCTTCTTCGAAGTCTAACCGGGGAAAACGTTGGATCGTTCCTTTTACATATTATATAGATTTTAAGAATTATTTATTTTATACTGTTGTATATTTTATACATAGATTTTTTTTCTAATACATAATAGCAGGTATATCAGCATAATCTACAATCAAAGTAATAGGTTCTCCTCCTGAATTCAAAATATTACGTATTGAATGGCGAAACTTAACGCTGTGCTAATTTTATTGCCATTTCAGAAAAGTGGGAATCGAACCCCCAACGCCGTCCCTCAAAATTCAAAAAGCTTTGCAAAATTAAGTAAGTAGGTGCATAACAATCTTTAGCCAGTAGTACTTAATTGGAGCTCGCTCAACTTGTCTTAAAGTCAGCGTCGGTTCACAGTTTTGTTGTACTAGACTCTAGAGAATAAATTCGCTATTATTTTGAATAGCTTTATTTATTTCTAGTAATGGTGTAACGAGATATGGATGTCAGAGTTAGCCATTTAATTTGTACTGAGAAATATTAATGAGTAGATAAGTTAAATAAATCGCTTCTTGTTGTATCCCGGGTAGGCAAAGTAGGCAGAGGGAACCAATTGTTGGGACACTTCACCCCCTCAATTCCTCATGTTATGATACATTAATTTTTCGTTTTTTTTATAGAAACTTCTGTAAATTGTGTAGAAGGTATTTTTTTTGGTTCCTTATCCATTTAGAGATATTGGTGTTATTATAATTTCTAGTTTCTATTGGTTTTTTTAACCGACTTCTGTAAAAAGGAGGTTATTAATTTGACTGTTTTTTTATGTTTGTTACCTTGGAACTTTTGACTGGGTGAACCGATTTTGACGATTCTTTTCCTATTTGAAAGCTGGTGCTTACCGAGTCATATAAGTCATAAATTTGAATTAAGTATATGCGCTACAAATGGACGAATAATTCAATATCTTCTAAATTAGTCCATTTGCCTACCATCTTTCTTTATATTCCTTAATAATGCAATGTACTAAAAATTAGTAAATGAAGATAGAGAGTTAAATAAATCTTTCTCCCAAAAGGGAATCGAACTCACAATCATCACTTTACAGGACTGCGCTATGATGACCAGTTTTCTCTTTTATCTCCTAATATGCAATAAACTAACAAATTCTAAACTAAGCCGAGGTCATAAATAAATTTTAGTAAATTAACAATGTCGATTGTATGAGGAATTATCGTTGCTGTTCCATTTTAGATTGGGCACTATTGAGTCTACGTTATAATCTAGCTTTGGTCTATAATGTATTGCCATGTATTTTGTGTATTATATAAATAAAGGATTGAAATATTGTGGAAAAGTGTTATATAGAATTTAAAAATATTAATAATCATGTTGGGTTATTTTTTTTATGCTTCACGCTGTATCCCGCATATATCAGTGTAGGCAGAGGGAACCTGGGAATCTAGAATTAAGATACTCTGTTCCCATTAAGAATTTTTCATTCGCTACTTTCCGCCGAATTCTAAAGGCGTTACGTGGTTAGCGGCGAAACTCAACGCCGAGCTTTGTCTCGTTAATGAGGAAATAACATTTTTATTTCTACAACCGCACGCTTGTGCCCCTAAATTATGAAAAATAAGTGTGAAGCTAAAAAAAGTGAAAAGAAAATGTTATTCCTTCAAGTGGGAATCGAACCCATAACAGTCGCATTGTGCCCGTTGGTCATGAAAAATAAGAGTGAAGCTAATAAAAAAAGTGAAAAGAAAATGCCGGCTACAGTTGACTTCACAAGAAATCATAAAAATTCAAGTTAATATATCAAAAGCAAATCTAAGTTACGCTATGGTAGTTCGTTCTTTCTAATTTTAAACTTATCATAACTTTACGAAACTTCAAAAATATATTCCTTTTCATTTTTACTATAATTTACACCACATTTAGAAGTTGGATGATGATAAATTTAGATATAATATGAAAATATATTAATAAATAGGTTATTATGATTATTAAGTTAAATACGGCGATGAGTTCCTCCCTACATGTGGCCTACGTACTTGTATGTGGCCCTACAAGTGTGTTTTTACTAGATCTATTTTGCCTACCCTGGTTTAAGCAGAAAAAAATAAAGTACTGAATACACTACTATTCAAAAGATAGTATTTTTAATATATTTTGGGGCCGGAGCGGCCTTAGCGACGGTAAACACGGCATAAGTGGGTTCGATTCTATTTGCCCCATATTAAGACGAAGCCCGGTGTTGAGTTCCACCACAAAGCTAACTATGTCTCGAAAATTGAGCAAAAATCTCCTATAGGCGGGAGACAGCATGAAGCTTTGAAGAAAATAAAGTAACTTTATTGAAAAAAAAACAAAGAATATAGAGAAGATAATATATTCTTCTCTATATAGAATATTTAACGTTATCTTTAAAAAGTATAATATGGTATTTTCTAAAATAACGTTATTATAAATTATATAACAAGTTGATTTTCACACAGATCACACTGGCCCTTATAAATGGCCTCCTAAATCAATCGCACGATTGGAAGTAGAATTAATGGTCTCGAAATATTTAATATTTGTTAATTTGCCTGTTATATTTGTTTGTATCGGTGTCTTGCTGTTTCAAGAGGCATGAAAATAGACTAAAATTAAGAACTGTAATAGATAAGGGCTCAGTCCTCATTTTCAACATTCTTAGGTTCGATCCCCACTCGAGGAAATGAAATATTTATCTAAATTTATATTTCTATTTGTTCGCTCTGGTTTCGAGGCAAAGCGCGGCGTTGAGTTCCGCCACTCAACACGCAATGCCTCCAGAATTCAGCAGAAACTACAATCTGAAAGCAGAAAAATCAATATAAACACTTCCCGCTATTTGTATCAATCCCATAACCATGTATCTCAATAGTATTTGCTTTATATTTTCTCTATATATTCTATTATATTCTAGACATTCTATTCTATATATTCTAGACGAATACAAATTTGAACTCTATTTACTCGAAGAGTTGGTTAGAGACGAAATTCATCAGTGATTTGTCTTCGACCGCAAGACTTGGCGTGTCCGTGCCATATAAATTAGTGCACCTGGCTCTATAATTAAACGATTGATAGGTTGATGCGGAACATTGGTCACTATTTGTGTAGGTGCTAGTAGCACAGTATAAGGGTATTCTGAATTGAAGTTACAGATTCAAATTTATTTTTAAAAAAAAATTTTTAAGTCGACTTTTAACTATGAAACTATTTAATAAAATTTAAGAAACGGTTTCACCTATGTACAGTGAGCTAGTGATGGATATGATATCATCGAGCTGGTCATCATCAGATGAAGCCAGGATCCGATCATCATTAGGTAGTAATGGAACCTATAGTAAAGTAAGCTGTTTCAAACAACGAGAAATATAATTATCAAATACAGAAAATCAACTTCTTTTCGAAGAAAGAAGTCAGTTAAAAATGACTTCTCATTACGTTTACGTTCTTGTCCTTCTAATTTTGATATATTATCTATTTTATATGCTTATGTGGAGAGCTGTGTGTTTCAATGAAAAAAGTTAATTTCCTTTCGTTCTGGCGTTATTTGTAACGGAAATTGAAGCACGTTAAGATGATTGCGTAGTATGCGGTAGGTGTTAAGGAATATTATTTTTAGCACCCTCATATTAACTTCACTTTGTATCTACCAATGTATACAAGAAATATTGCAACGATTTTTTCACTAACATTTTGTCTACCTGTAAATTGCTTTAAAATTTGTAATATGTTTTTACTATAATTAGATTTTCTTTTCCATAAGTTTGATTTGATTTTTGATTAGTTTGATTTTTTGTCGAAATAACAAAAATAATGGGTTGAGTTCCTCCACTCAATACGTAAGGCTTCGAAAATTCTGTTGAAATTATGGGAACGGAGTGTCTTAACATGAGGTTCCTGCTTGCTACTATATGCGGGATACAGCGTGAAGCTAAAAAAAATTCTCCATGTGAACACCAAAATTCCTTTGAAAGACATACGCGAACAACCAAAAAGAAGAACACCAAAGTTATTATACGGTTCCGGATATTTCTTTTCAGGTACGAAACTCTAAAAATGAAAACACTCAGTTAGCAATTGTAGTCTTATATATTAGGTAATTCTATACGAATATTCATGTCTCCCAATTCGAAATCTAACATAGAATAAATCTCCTAAAATACCTAAAAAGATATCCTAAAATAATGAATAAATCTAAAAACATATTAAGAACCCTGATAAGCCTATAAGAAATATATTTGGGGCTACCATAATGTCTTCGTAACGATCCTCTATGAATAACGCGTATAGATAACAAGAATAGCTAAAGTTGCCTCAATAAATTCAACTTTCATAGTTTTTAGGATTAGTATTTGAGAACTTTTACTTTAAAGTGAGATATATTTTACTTTTATTCATACTCTTTAAAGATTTTACCAAGTAGCTGTTAAGTAAGTAATTCTAGTTACCTTACCTTAATCTGGTAGGAGAAATGCGTTTATGAGGTAACTATTCATATATTAATTTATTTTTTCATATGAAACAAAGCATTAATAAGGCTATACAGACTTAAACGCGACAGTTTGTGGGTTCGATTCCTACTCGGGGGAATGAAATATTTAATATTTTCATTTTCTTGAGAAGAACCCATGGCAGTACCTGGAGATTGCTGGGACCCTTTAAAATGCACATTAACATTCACCTCTTTGGTGGCCGGGGCCGTGGGTTTTCGATTTGATTTCCATTCGGGGGAGTGAATTATATTCTTGCGCAGCATTGGGCTCGACAATTAGACATGTAATGTCTCAAAAATTCGATGAAACCTAATATTAAGACACACTGTTCCATAGTTTCCGCCGAATTCTAAAAGAAATTTATATATTATATTTAATTGTTCGTTAACAGAAAAAATAGTCAAATATTCAAATATTAAAACATTCACATTTGGTATTAAAACATGTACAACTTTTGTATGTCTAATAAAAACCTCCTTTTGAATTATTCACGCTTCTTTTTTACGATATAATGTTATTAAGAAAATACGCGCCGTCGACTCATTTGCCCATATTGTATTACTGATATAAAAACAGATTCCTTCAACAAAGTTGATATAGTTAAAATATTGTTTTTTACTATTATGTATATATGTACGAATTCATTTATGTTAGTCTTAAAACTAAAACTACGTTTTTTATGTACTATACTATATTTTACTTTGGTTGTCCGTTTAACACTAAAATAATTCCAGTTAAACAAAATACTTTTTCTAATATGTTCTACGACCTGAACCAGCTCTGAAAACATACATTTCATTTTCCTTTTCCACCAGAATAAATAACGCAGAACGCGGAACTCTGGCACGCAGAACTCAAGTCAACCTCTATACCAGAATAAAAAAAAATATTTCCTAATCGAACCCGAAACCATAGCGTTAACAGTCAGAAACTATCGCACTGGGCCACCATGGTTTCTTTAGTAAATCTGTATCTCATTTCATTATTTTACTCACTTTAGTACCAAAATAGTCTAAATTGTGTCCAAATTCAAGTATACATATAACATTTACTAACTAAATCATCCAAATATGGGGGGAATGTTACCCCGTTCGGGGCTCTAATCCACGATTGATGGTGGCGTTATAAAGGGGTAACTGATAACGTCATCATATATCAATCTTGGATCTCTGGAGAGTAGACAGTTTCAAATATTTGAAATTGCGAATCAATATTCATTAAGAGATTTTAAGCTGTTGCTTAAGTTACTGAATTGAATGTGAGTGCTATGTACGGTATGCCTGAAGTGTCTTGGACGAAAACCTATACCGGTTGGTGTTCAAACTCTAAAAGAAGAATTGGTAGATCCAAAGGGAGATGGTGAGAGCTGGATTATTATAGGCTTGACTGGTGTAGAATATACGAAATAGGCCAATAACAATAAATGGAGACAGGTCTTTGCCCAGCAATGAGACAGTCCAGGCTAGTATAATAATAATGTAAGGAATGGATTTAGCTCTCCTTTAAAATTTAGAACTTAAGAATTATAAATATTTATTTAGAACCTATTAAAATATTCTGTTCTATTTTTGCTTAAGAGACGTTGTGTATAAGCATACATTTTTATCTGGATATACTTTTTAATTCTTTTTTTACACGTAGGAAGAGGATAGACAAAGATATTATTATAAGTCTTGAGTCTTACGTCCAAACCGAGGAAATGCCCATAATTTATTACACCGAGTCGAAATCAAACCCATGAGCATCACATGTAAGAAGGTGAATTATTATACACTAATTTTTATATCCAATATATTTTTTAAATTACTACGAAATATTTTACAAAATACCATTTAAGAATAGCATTGATGTAAGATTTTTCATATACTTTAAGCCTGCTCCAAAAGGCACCTTTGTTTTCAATCCCTTGTTCCAATTTAAAAAGTTTCGCGATAATCGGATATTCTGATTAGGATTTTTTCTTCCCATTCTGACTTTTCATAATCCATTTCGTGGACTTATCCCATTTTGGCAGAATAAGGCCATTTTATGGTTAATTTAGTATGAATTTCTTCATACCCGTATATTCGTTGCGAAATATGGTTTATTGTTCTGAAAAGTATCTTTTAATTTTGTTTTTATTGTAAGTAACAATGTTATAATTATCTTTTTTTATAATAAGCCTAAGCCGTACCTAGGAACCCATAACTAGGTTCCATTTCCCCTCAAAGGTCCGATTATATATGTATATTTTTTTATTGAATTGACTTCGGCTGCTCAAAAAGAAATTATTTGAATTCAATTATAAAACAGTAATCAGTGTATCTCTGCACTATCTAGTACTTTCACAAAGTTTAACTAGACCAAAATTTTCTCTGTCTAGCTTACTATTGGGTATAAAAATATAAAGTGGGGAATGGAATGTTGCAAAAGATTCCTCTTCTCACAAATCTTGTTATGCGAAAAACTGATATAATAAATAAAATCTTTAGATTGCTCAATCTTTGTAACGTGACGAAAAGTGGAGAGTGCGGTCACTATGTACATTCTCTCTCTGTACCTTTCAATAAAACCATTACAGAAAATAGGTAACGATATGAAAAAAAATAATTGGCGGATTTAATGGATACTACCAAGCTTTACTGAATTGAATGGTTTAAATTAACGATAAAATTGGTCTCCAATTTCGACACAAAGTGCCACTTAATTTCATATTGATGTTTCATAATAAATATTTTGGAGAGTGTTTGTAAATTTTAAATTCAATTATATTGTCATTTCTTTGTGGAATAGTTTTTATATATGAGGCCGCCGAGGTACACTTGGTTCGTTCTGGAGGAGATTCGTCACTCAATCCATAATACCTCATGAATTCGGCGGAGAGTGGAGAACGGAAGTTTTTTTAATGTGAACGATGGAGTGTCTTAACACTAGCATACCAGATTTCCTCTGCCTATCTTGCTGCTGTACGGAATACATTTGCATTTAGTTAATGTATTACGTGTTATACATATATTACGTATTAGTCTTTCGTATCTACCCTATAATGACCACACGGACTTCTAAAATAATAAAAGTTTTCTACTCAATGCGGCTTTAGGGAATTGTTTTAGGTATTTTGTTAATTATGTTTGAACGTTTGCTGCAGACAAAACTATTGGAAAACTTTTACTTGTCTTATATTAATTATTCTATATATTTTAAAACTATTTAATACAGACTGGTGGTCCGTATTTTTTTTCAAATTATCAAATAAATCTTTGAAAAAGTAGCCTCATAACAGACAAATTGAATTTATATTTCTTAAAAACGTAATTTTTGAACATATTTACATTTTAAGAAGCGTGAAAGGCTTCTTCAGGCTCCTAAAATAGATATATTGTTCCTCATTATTCCTCAAAATTTCAGCTTTGCTAAAATGACGTAGGTCTGGGGGCCCTTGGATCTCGGTGTAATAGTACCTACGACAAATTAACAGAAATACAAACGTTGACTTGTAAAATATGTTAGCTAAATATCTGTTCACGGTGAAGGTCTAGTGGATTTCATTTCACTGTTTTGCTTGGTTTAAGTTAGAAGAATATGTTTTTTATTAATAGTTTGATATAAGTTTCCTTTTTTACCCCCCACCCAAAGGGAAGGGTGTTATCACTTTGATCTGACTGTCTGTGTGTCTGTCTGTGGCATCGTCGCTCAAGAATGATTAAATCAATTTTATTGTGTTTTTTTTTAACAGAAAGCTTTATTCATATCGGTGGTTCTTAGCTATCTTTTATGAAAGTCTTTAGCAGTTTAAAAGCTACAAGCACTTTTCAAAACGAGGTAATATATTTTTTGACTGGTTTTTAAATTTTTAGTAGGTATATCATTTCAAAGTTTTATTACAAAAAAAATATGAGAAATATATAAATAAAACTAACCAATCAGTCAATTATATAAATAAATAATTATTATTTAACACAGTACCTACTAGAAGCAAGTTAAAACATTTTTGGTATTGGTGGTACTGAAGGTTCGATTCTCTAATACTTACAAAATAAAACGTGGTGTTAAGTTCCGCTACTCAACACGTAATGTTTTGAAAATAAAACGAAATGTCTTAAAACTAGGTTCTCTACCTATTCTACTAAAGGCGGGATATACACCACGAAGCTGTATTATATTATTGCAAAAAGAAATGACGTAATCGTGCATCACTTTCTCGAATCGAGGGATACTGTGTTATACTTTGTCTGTCAGTCACTCAGTTACTGCTATATAAATTTACCAACAAATGTATGAGTCGGTCATACATATCTTGACAGGAACTTCTTAACTTTCCTCGTAATCTCACAACTTAGACCGGCAGCTTAAGGGCAGATTTCATTGCACGCCCGCCTAAAGGCCGTGAATAATTCATCTCGAGAGCGTTTCGCTGAATAAACATGGAACTGCCAACTAAACTGCTAAACAGTAAGTTATTTTTACCTTTCGCGAGTGGAATTAAATGGTTTATCCTATATTTAATATTAATAAATCTAATGGGTCTTTTGACTGATTGAAGATTGTACATGTACTATTAAAAACCACTACATCCCACTTGAGAGAATGAATTATTAATATTTTATTTTCTTCGCCCTGGTACTCGAAGCAAAGGAAAGCGCGGGATTGAATTCCGTCACTCAACACACAATACCTCAACACACTTTACCTGGCGGAAAATGGAAAACGGAGTGTCTTAACACCATGTTCCCTCCATCTAGCCTGCTATATAAATTAACAGAAGCTATTATAAATTATAATGTAATCTAAAATACAGCTTTATCTCAAATTTAGTTTATTGCGTAATATATGATGCATATGTCTGGCTTAAATGCATTTGCATTTACTGGTTAGCAACAAACCATTGCTTGACACTATTGTAGCCGTTCTACAGTCAGTTATGTTTATGTAATGCAAGTTAAAGTTAATTAAATTAAAATTATTGTTTCCAATTAAACGATGATATTAATAAATGTTTATTATACTTTATACAACTAGAAATACCCTTTTTTAACAGAACACAATAATATGTCCAAGGTTCCATCAGCTATCATCAGACAAGCTCGATGGTACCATAATATTTTATTGTCATGTTATCTTCATGTCATTGACAAGATTCAGTTTCATAGATTTTATTTCATAGTTACTTGGTTGCAGCTCGGCATAATCGGAACGGAACGGAAGTGTCTTAATGGGAACAGAGTGTGTTTAATGTGAATTTTTTTTTAAAAACGATTTCTCCCAAGTAGGAATCGAACCACGTTACAGTCGCACGCTTTTACTCCTGCACCACTACGGCCTATATATTTATGTACATAATAAATGTAAGTTTATATTTCATTTAAAATTTTATTAAATCCCTAGCGCGACAGAAATTTAAGATCGACTTAAAGCCATTACTCGTATACCTATATTAGAAAAGCGCGACACGCACTTCGAATCCAATTTGCGGCTTACAAACGGAAAAAATGAAACGCTCCTTCCATTAAATTAGGCAGTTTAATAAAATTAGGAAATAACAAAAAAGCAACAAATAACTTGACGTGATTCAAATGAATCACGTCGACTCGAAAAATAAACTTGACGTGATTTAAATGTATCACAGTCAAGGGAAAAATTTAATCTTAAACGACAAGGAATCGTAACGTTCCTTTCTCAATCGGATTTAGCGTCCTCTGGGAGGGCTTGCTTATCTTCTTTATTAGTCTTCTTAATGGCCTGACCGGGACATTTGCTAGTATATGTATTATATAATTGCTATATATTTTTCTTATTCTTTTTATCATATGATTCAACATTAAAGACTGTTGTGGAACAGTGGTACAGCGATTGTAAACGAGACGGTTATGGGTTCGATTTCTATGGGTTTCTATGGGTATTGTTTATTTTTCTCCCTCTGGAAATCATTCAACATTGAACTTGGCTCTCGTTTCATATTTATATTTTTGATGATAATAGCAGTATACAAAGTATTACGATATTCCTTTTTCTACTACCCTAAATTGAGAGATTGTTAGATTACGGAACTTAACGCCGCATTCTGTCGCCACATTGTAATAGTATATATATATATATATATATATATATATAAAAAAATGTGAATTACGTCTCTAATGTACATACATGGTTACAGAACAAATTCTATTCGTTATAAACCAGTATGACATAAATGACATTAAAATTAAGATTGATGTTAGCAATTTTGCGCAAATATGGACAGAGACGCGTGATGGGAGACATGCTTTGTATATATTGTTATTATGTTTACATGTGAATGTAAGCCACCGGAAGTTCATTTGTTTTTTTTTTTATTTTAATTAAGCTATAGACGTTGCCGATACTTCTTTTTTCACTTTTCCAAAATTATTAGTTGTTAACTCTATTGTTTTATTATTAATTGTTTATTAAACTAGTTTTAGAAATAGACGTTGATTTTCCAAATTTGAAGCTAAAATATAAAGGGATATTATAAAGATTTTCCCAAAATTAATTTAATTATATACTCCAATTTAAACAATTATCCAAAAAAAGTGTTTTAAGGTAAAAAAAAAATAGAAAATCCCAGAACACGGTATCGTACTTAATATAAAATGTTTTAGGCCTAACAGACCCTTGGAGGATAAAAATCGTCTCACAGCGACGAGGGTGAAGTTTGCGTGAAATTGTTTGGAACGTGAAAATTAAAAAAACGAGCTTATATAAGATTTAATTTTGTATAAAAATAAGAATTCTCTTCATAGACAATGTTAATGCTATAAGCTTTTAGTTAGCTAGCCAAAATCAACTGAAATCGAGAATGGACAGGTTTTTATTACTTGGCGTTGAGTGCCGTCACTAAATACTCTCAAAGTTGGATGGAAAGTGGTGAAAGGATTGTCCTATAATTAGGCTCCCTCTGCCACACTGCTATGCGAACAAATTCGTAATTCTGCTTTTTTTACTACCTTTTTGTCTTTCACGCGACGCATTCTTAGTGTAGATACATGGATTTTAAATTTATTTTTATAATATTTTTTTAAACCTGAGAATCTTTTTTGTTATGACACTCAACTCCCTTTAAGACACTTCTGCTTCCCACTTTCGGCCAAGTTCTGGAGGCATTGCTTGCATTAACGGGGAAATGAAAATATTAAATATATCATTTCTTTGAACTCTATATAACATATTTCTTTTTTATTTTCACGCTGTAACCCGCATACACCTGAGTAAGCAGAGGAAACATTAACATAATTATTCTCTAATCTCCATCAAATACTTTTCGAATGGCGGAACTCAACGACGCGCTAGGTCTAATCACATTTTTTCCTATCAAAATGAAATTCATATCCATCTTGAACAGTCAACCAACGGCGCCCAAAGCATCTATCATATTTCAAAATACATATATATGTGTATATATATATATATGTAGAAGCATCAAAAGGGGCCTCATAGCGGTCTTGGCTGTTTCTATTCATTTGTGGGCGTTGTAGCAACAGAGATGTTTAAATAAAAGTCACACTTATATTCTGCAGTATCTTATTACTCGTTTACATAACAGTTTTACAATAAATCTCATAAGATTAACAAAATTACGATAGATTAGGAGCCAATAGGTTAATTGGTGAACATCTCACGCCATAGCTGTCAACCAATGACATCCGCTATTATTCGTGGCTACACCTAATACCCTATTCGGGGTTACCCGCTCCGTTTTAAATATTCTTCTAATATAATCCATTACATAAATCAATTAAAATCGAAATGTAATAATTGCGAAATTATAATTTAAACTAATACATAGCAGCGCGCCGTCATATATATGTATATTATATGTAGAGAATACTCAATAAAGTACTAAAGTCCGATCACGTTTCGCATTCACATAAAATTCATACATACAGTGACTGGGGCGTCACGAGAAATGATCGCAGTTTTATTTATCTCCAACTTGAAAACAAACGCCTTACAGGCTTTCTTTTGGATATCGCGATTTTTACTCACGACCGAAGCTACCTAATGGATTTATTTTACAACTTTCCATGGAAAAGTTTATTTTTATTTGTTGGAAAAAAACTCATTAGCTAAATGATACGTTAAAAATATTTTTATTTACAGGTTCACGCTTCGTTCGTTCGCTTCGTTTCGGAGATGTAGGCAGAGAGAAAGAAGTAAGTGCCAAGACTTTTTTCTCTACTCAAAATTAAGAAATTATAAAACTATAAATATAAAGTGACATTTTAAACATAAAGTGAAACTGCAAAATTTCCATACAATTATGTCACTGACAGATTTTATTTGGAGGGCGGTACGAAAGGAACAAACCATTGTTCTAAGTCGCGAATTGGAAATAGGTCATAGATTTAACATTTCATTGTCTGTCAACTGACAAATCGCCGGTCGGGGTTGTTAAGGAGAGGACTTATTGCCAATAATTTTACAGCATTTTTTGATGAGGATCCGAGTATTTTATCGTTAGGTTGTTAAATTTTAGCTTTTAGTTTTATCTTCACACATCTCGCACATAGCACGGTAGGCAGAGGGAACCTAGGGTACCTAGTGTTAAGACACTTCGTTAGTCTTTGCTTGAATGGCGAAACTTAACTTTGCCGCATAAAGGAGGAAATTAAAAGAATAAATAATATCTCATTTCCTCGAGTGGGAATCGAACTCACAACCGTTACATATGCAGTCGCACGATGTGCACCACAACCACGAAAAGATAGTGGGAAACGGAGTGCCTAAACACTAGGTTCCCTCTGCCTACTACGCTAATTGCGGTATTCAACGCGAAACTGAAAAAAAAAGAATATTACGAAACGCGAAAATTATTCATCATATAGATTTTCAAGAAAGTTGAAGCTGCATAACTTCTATACTAAAATTTTACTGTTTGTTACAAGTCAAAGGCAAAGTAGGTACATTGTAAGTTATACGTATATACCGACAACTAGAGGCATCTGCGCGCTATTTATTAGTATAGCTTTAGTTCTTGCTTAACGAGTTGCTTGTTTGGTAAATAGTTTAAATATAAATCTTTATTAAAATTCGCGATTATTTTACACTAGTGGACCCGGACGCGGCTACGCCTGCTTAAACTATAAGAATATTTATTAAATATATTATTTTCAGTTTTCGATAAAAATAGTAAGAAAAAAAAATCAATAATCAAAAAGAATAATAAGTAGAGACATATTATTAGAAAAAATATCTGTGAAATTGAAATGAACCAACATAAGAAACAACAACTTAACATAAGTAAATGAAACAACATAACATAAGTAAAAGTAACTAAAGGATATTCTTAATATTAGAAAAAAAACCTAAAAACTACCTAAAAGGATCATTTTTGCCAGCATTAAAATAGGAAGTGAACCAAAATGTATTTTAAATTAATTATAAACAGCAAATAAAATTCGAAAATGTATGAAAATTTATAAAACCGTCAACGTCATCTGCCCGTTCGCGTAGGTCATACTCATACTATGCCGCCCGAAGGCTAGGTCGTTTCGAATCAGTGACATCTCCTTAATTATTTATTAGTATGTTAAACAGTAAACTATAATTTCAATCTAGATAAAATGCTAAAAGTGACTCTTATATTAATTTCCATAAGGATGAATATCAAAATGTCGCGGTAACGGTTGCGTAGCGACGCGACGGTTGTTATTAACATGGCAGAATAAATAGCTTGTCAAATTAGAAAGTATTTTTAAATATATTAGTTTATATGTGTAATGTAATGTTATATAGTGTATAGCACTTCTGAAGAATGCAGCTTTCATACAAAACAAAAACAAAGTAAATTTGGTCCAGTAGATCCAGAGATCTTAGCGTTCAAACAAACAAACAAACAAACTCTTCCGCTTTATTATATTAGTATAGATTTTAGTTAGAAAATTTTAGTTAGAAAACTAAAAATCTCATGAAGCTGTCTTGTCCCACCATATAGCCAAGTAGGCAGAGGGAAGTTGATATTAAAGCACTCCTTTCCCCATTTTTCCCTTAAAATATATATTTTTCATCAAATACGTATAATATATACTATAAAATAGTGAAAAACATCAGCTATTCCGGCTGTATAATATAAATTATCACCTAGCAACTGCTTGTGGCAATAATTTCCCTACAATACAGCCTAAACTAACAGAAAGTTTTAATTTATACGAGGTAGGGTCAGTTATACCCCTACAGGTTGGTTGAACCTTAATAAACTAGCAAATATTACCAGTAAATACCAGACTTTGCCCATTGCTTTACTTGTAGTGTAAATATAATCTTTAATGAGGCTGTCATGACACAGCAGCTTGTATTGATTTGACTTGATTGTAAACGCGATGGTTGTGGATTCCATCTCCATTCAGGGTAGTGATTACATTTTTAATTATTTTCATTTCAATGTAGAATTCCGCCACTTAAATGTTTCGAAAATTGGGTGGAAAGTAGACGGGGTGCCCTAAGGATGCCCACTGGGTTTCCTAGAAAAAAACGTGAAACTGTTTCCCTCTTTCTACTACTAGAGAAACTCAACGCCGTGGTATGTCTAACCAGATATCCGCGCAATATCTCACTAGATTGGGTAAATGAAAATAATTTTAAATAATTCTAATTCCACTGCGCCATCAATTTCCCAAACAAAATTTAAGCGGAAAAACATCATAATAACAGATATTATTTCAAGACCTAAAAATGACATAAGGCATGTTTAAGCACTGCATCCGCATTTAGCTCCAACATAATGTCGTTTGAGACCACTTAGCTCTATGTTAAGTGTACTTGGCAGGGCCTTTTATAATGAAAGAGAGCCGACCATCGTGGAAAGCTATTTTTCTTATTTTACTAACATTTTTCAGTTGGATGCGAATAAAAGTAGGTTAAATTGCATTTTTTCAGTTTAATTTTAGTGTAAAATCTGATCTACAGTGAAAGGCAGAGATAATCTTCTATCTATATCTCTTATTTCCGTTTTCTAAGTAAATTCTGAGTTGTGTGTTGGACTGTGAAACTTAACGCCGCATTTTTTCTTACATTATTGTAGGATTGGAGAAATGAAAAAAAAACCATTACTTCAAAAAGGAATCAAACCCACGTCCACATTTACAAGGACCCTACCTACGATGTGCAGCAGCCAGTGAGTCAGTATAATATATAAAAGCTCTTAAGAAAAATATATTATTCCTTACTATTTAGTAATTTAACAATCAATTAGGTCTATACATTTTTTCTAAGAAAATATCAATCTTGCTGGTTCTTTCAACCCATGTATACCTTTGTAAGCCTATTAAGCTACCATCAACAAGGCGAGGCTGGCCCTTATCAATATCTTAGGGCCCACGGGAAATCAAAGCTAGCGACAAGTTTAATCAGACGAATGTAGGTGAAAAGGTAAAATGTTTAGAAGTCAGAATAAACTTGTCGGTAGTTGTTAGTTATTGCAGTTTTGTATATATTATACGTTATATATTATTTATATAGAAGGGAATAAGGCAAGACATGGCATGCCTTTATTGCCTTAAAATAATTTTGGTTAAGTTTTTCATATTTTTAAAAACGACAATAAAAACCCTTTCAAGGGATCTGACCACTAAGCCTAATTATTCTTATCGAGCGCAGAAACTCTTAATATGCTTATAACTTACCTATACCTATCTATATTTGTTAAAATTTCGCTAACTAACTTATTTTATACGTTTTCTAAAAATATTTTTAAATCTGTTCATACAGGATTCACACGATGATGCAAGTCACGGATCGTTCTCGGTCCGATCAGAATTCTTTCTAAAAGTGCAAAATTTTTTTTGATATTCCCAAAATTAAATTGAAACTTCTTATATCCATGCTTCCACTATACCACAAGGGTCAAACTGGTGTTAAATTTGTATATTCTCCACCATTTTCAATAAGCCTCCACGCTTTCAATATAATAAATGAATTCTCAAAAGAATATCGTCGGGAGCGCTCGGTATCGAAACTAACAGCAAGTTATTTGTGAGGACTTTGATCAATCGTTTAAACTGTAGCGTTTTGTTCGCTTCTATTGTTAACTTTATTAATTATCTTTAAGCTTATTTTGTTATTTATTGGCGATTTTCTATTTGTTATTTTCTATTTGCTTGTAGTATAATATATTATGAAAGTGGACAACTTCGCATTTATCTACATTTTAAATGACCAGTGAGGTTAATTAATTAAAATCGTTTTGTCATTCACACTTTTTTTTTATTTTTAATATAAGCTCACAAATTAAATTAAAATATTTATTAAAGTAATAGATTTCATGCAAAATAAGTAAGTTTTATTGTAAGTATTTTTTTCCTGGGTTCTATTTTCTATATGATTATGTCACCTTAACCCTCGTCTCCCTAGAATGCTTTTAGGTCATCAATAGATGCCTTAAACGTCAACTTGTGATTGATGTATAGATTTAAGAACAGTTTCTTTTAACACTACATATATTTTTCATGTAGTTCCCAGGTTAAAGAAACAAAAGAAATTTGTTTTTTTTTCTGATGTACCTACGGTATAGCAAATAGTAGTTTTATTAATTACATATGACTAGCGGACGCGCGCAGCTTCGCTTGCCTATTTAAGGGTGAATTCTAATAACCCATGAAACATGTGTTCAATGAAATATTTTGAAGTCTAAATTTAAAATTTTATAAAAATCGGTGGCGAATTAAAGATTTTTTCATACAAACTTTCAACCCCTTATTTACACCCTTAGGGGGTGAATTCTAGAAAACGATGAAATACGTGTTCAATTAAATACTTTTAAAAATCTAAATTTTAAATTTTATAAAAATCGGTGCCGATTTAATTTTTTTTCCATACAAACTTTCAACCCCTATTTCACCTCTTTACGGTTAATTTTTTTTAAATCCCTTGGATGTCCAGATTACGAAAGTAAACATCTGTCCAAATTTCACGTTTCTACCATCAGCAGGTACGGCTGTGCGTGCGTCTTACCTCAGTCAGTGAGGACAAGTCCTTTTATATATATAGATTATTTTATTGTATGATACTGCCAATTACTGTGCTCGGTTGGTACTAAATGATCAAGAGGACGTAGATTCTAATCCAAAATTTAAAACAATATTCAATTGTTACTAAATATTTTTTGTATTTATTTTAGCTTTTACCAGCTTTAAAACTAAGCCTTGTATATGAATATCTAAGCGAATACTAAAATAAAGCAGAGTGGTAGGTACATTATCACTTTGTACACTATAGAAACATTCAGAGCTCACTTATGGGAGTTTTTTAAATAAAATATATATTTAAATTCATTCATATTGTAAAGATTTGACGAAATAATATGTTTAATACAAGAAAAAAGGAATCCGTTGCAGTTCAGCGGCACAGCGTCTGGCTCTAAATGCCACAGTTGTAGGTTCAATCTGCACTCGGAGTAATTAATAATTTTCATTTCTTTGCTTCAATTACTAGACAAAACGCAGCTTTGAAAGTTTACCCTCCGGAATGTCTTGAAAATTATAAATGGAGAATGGTTTTTCACCACTAGGCCTATCCTGCTATTTGCAAGATCCAAAGTAAAGTTAAAAAACGCTACGTTCTCTAGTTTATTTATAGTTATGGATTGAATTTATAATATGTTTTTGAAATGAATCTATTTCTAGAAGAATACAAAGAAGAATAGTATAGAGATTAGGTGGTTTCCCTCTGTCTATCCTGCTATGCGGAATACAGAGCGAAACTGAAAAAAAATGTACAAGAAATTGAAAATAATTGCCACATAAATATAACATTTGAAATATTATACAAGAAAAAGTCAACTAAAAATAACATTGTAATAAGAACCCTACACGCCAACATCTGTAACACACTCGTTTCCCTCCCGTAACACGAGACCCTCAGCTAATAATAAAATAAGAGGTCCGTCAATTTATCACTCGTAGATCCTCCATTATGGCGAGATCTTTCATTATATGCCATCCGTTGTCAAATATTGAGTTTTTAAACTAATTTATTGCTTTCCCGACTTTCAGACGACTTTTTTAAGATGACTTTTGAAGTATTTTATAAAAAAGTATACTTGTTATAGCTTCACGCTGTATTTTAAATATAGCTGGGAAGGCAGAGGGAACCTAATATTAACAGATTTCTCACCATTTTCGAGAAATTGTGTGTTGAATGGAGATACTCAACGTCGCGCTTAGTTAAGTTACCAGAGCGAGGAAATGAAAATAATTCATTCCTATGAGAGGGAATCGAACTCGCACCCATCACATTTTGCCAGACGCTGTTCCACTGAGACACATTGGTCATTTACTGAAAACCAAATTACCGATAATTAAAAATTCTATGTTTTAAATATTTAAGCTTATTATTTATCTATAGAAAGACTGAGGTAAAAAAATTAAAACAACATTAATATTAACAAATCATTTTATTAAACTCCAAAACCATACAAAATGTATTTCTGTAACGTTCATTTTAATTAAAATACAAAATGATAACATAAAATTAATTTTAAATAATAGAAATTCACATAATTTGTGCAATAAATGTATTATTGATTTAAACGCGTGAATACTTAGAGATGCGTATTAAGAAACCACTCCCAAGTCTGAGATCGATCTTGAGATGACGTTTTCATTTGGCATCTCAAGATCGATCTCAGACTTGAGAGCAAATTATAACTACGGGCTTTAGACTACAATTCTATATATTACATAGTATAATACAAAGTGGATCTCCATGGATGCGACGTATATACTTTAGTTCTTTAAATTAAGCTATAGATTTTAATACAGTTTTCACTAATAGAAAGATTCAAGAGAGAGGTTTATGTGTAGGTATATATGTGTTATTATTATATACATAATAACAAGCATTTATTAGTTCCAAGAGTAGCTTTTATTTAATAAAATCTAAGTATTGAAACCATGTAATAAATTTTATAAGCACAGTTCTATATTATTTAATAATGTTTTAAAAATTAAGTTATTCACGCGTTATTTTAAATATAATATTTGGCAATAGCTTTTGGCATTGATTAAATATGACTAGAGAAAAATATTGCTACTAGTTCTTTTATAATTAATTCAATTTTGTTTTATATTTAAAATACATACAACAAAATGAAATAAATCCAATAATTTTATAATATATAAATGCTTTACATTTTTTCTTTGTGAATAGCCATAGTCGGATAAAACATAGTAAAGAGACACTAAATGCTGTATTTTTTTTAATGAAATTTATACAAAATTTTAGTTTTCATTTATAAATAAGGTCTAAAAAAATCTTAAGCAATATGCATTTTAAGATAAATTTAATTTTACTTATCGTTCGTAAAAGCAATAAATATTTTTAAAAATCAGCGAGAAGGATATAGGAAATGAAAATGAAAAATGATTTTTCAACAACAAATAAAGTACAAAAAAAGTATTTTGACTTGGCTTCTTTTTTTTTACTTTTATTTAACTTTTATTAGTTAAATTGGTATAAAAGACAGAAGTATTAATTGTATATGTATGTATGTAGTATATACAAATACATAATATGCTTAACTATTCATATAATATTTTAAGTCGATGTGATTTTTGTTGATATCAGAAAGTCTGAAAAAAAAGAAAATAATTAAAAAAATAAAATAAATCAGCTTCAATGGTAGGCAGAGGGAACCTAGTGTTAAGACACTCCGTTCCCCACTTTCTGCTGAATTCTGGAGGCATTGCGTGTTGAGTAGCGGACCTCAACACCGCGCTTTGCCTCGACACCAGAGCGAAGAAATGGAAATAAAAATTTAAATAAATATTTCATCTCTTCCAGAGAGGATTGAACCCACGACCAGTCGGTTTACTTTACCTCGAAATAAAATATTCTCATACGCTTTTAGTACAAAAACTAGTTAATTCAAATAGCTTTTATCTCTTGAATTTTTAATAATCCATTTCTAACTTCAATATAAAGTGTATATTAACTTTGTACGAACAACTCATCTGAACTTTCATGTTTTAATATATGAAATTGTAATTTGTATATTTATACGAATATATGAATTAATAATATAGTTTTATATAACAGCTTCACGCTGTATCCCGCATAAAGCAGGTAACCAGAGAGAACCTAGTGTTAAAACACTCCGTTCCCGTCCACTCTCGCCTCTCTTAATCACATACAAAAAAAGATATTCTCTATACATAATATTTACTACATACCTTTAAAAAACCTGTACTCTATGATTTTCTCGATCGCATACAATGATATTGCCACCGGACATTACAGCGATGCCTTCTAAGCCTTTGAATTCACCGTCTCCGCAGCCCCAAGATCCGAAAGCTCTAAGGAAAGTACCATCGGGGTGGAAGATTTGGATCCTGTTGTTGCCTGAATCAGCTACCACTATGTAGCCCTGGTCGTCTACAGCAACACCCCTAAACATAGAAATTAAAATGATTTTAGGCGCAACTAAACACCGCACCTTTTTTTGCAATTCTAAATACATAAGTCAACTCAACTTTGTTCTCAACCGCACTGTCTTTTGACTCATAAAATTGAAGATCTATTAAAGTGTTCAGTAAGCATGTCACGTATTGGGGTCACGTTTTCGTTATTTTTGGGATATCGGTCAATGTCTATCCTGAAGTTAAAGATGCTGCAGTGAAATTACGAAATTTTGTATATTTTCATATACAACGTGTATCCGCATATAACTGAGTAGGCAGAGGGAACCTAGTGATGAGACACTCTGATCCCCACTTTCCGCCCAATTATCGAGACCTTGCAAGTTGAGTGGCGGGAAGCAACGCAGTGGTGTTTTGTTACCAGAACAAGAGATTAAAAATAATTTATCTCCGCAAGTATGAATCGTTGTGTTAACAGTCAGACACTGTGACATTAGATCACAGACACATTTTGAATAAAACCGTATTATAACTAAAAAAAACTAACGAAATACCATAAATTATAAATAGATATCTTCGTCAAAGGCGTCCCTTAAGAAATCTGAACGGGATCCTCGATTAATTTACGTTCTAGCCAGAGCTCACAAAGGTTCCCAATCGATTACTCGTTAGTAATATAGCAATCACCGTATAGTTTACAACGGGATACGTAGACCCGAAGTGTAATCCTATTATCGCCCCTTACGATCCTAGTTAAAGACTTCTAAGGTTATGTCTTGGTAAACTATTTGGAGTATATCAATTATAGATTATTATGTTTTCTTGCTGTAAGTTGGAGTTTATCTATATATTTCAAGGTCAGTTGCATGGGTTTTATGATCCATGCTATATTTGTTTCCATTAATAATAAAGTAAATTTTAAGAGAATTTTTAAAAATATTTTTTTAATGTTATAATGTTTTAAAATAGAGAATGGAGAATAGCCAAAAGAAAAAAGAAAAATATTTAAAAATATTATACTTGCCTTGGGAACTTGAACTGTCCATCTTCAGAGCCTTCCTCCCCAAATGACGATAGTTCTCTTCCATTCACGTCAAACACTTGGATCCTATGGTTATTGGAATCGGAGACCAGGACGCGGTTGGTACTAGATACTGCTATGTAATGAGGATGCTCCAGTTGTCCAAGTTTAGATCCGAAGCTGCCAAATTTACCCACAAATGTGCCGTCGGATTGGAATACCTGAACAAAATTATATGATATTAATATTAAGATTGTCATTGGCCACCTTAGCACAGTGGTAGAGCGTCTGACTGTTAACAGTAGGTCCTCCCAAGGTAAAAGAACACGGTACGTCGGTTATAAAGTTGTAATACTTTTTGTTTATCCGCCTCAATCCACCTGCAGAATTTAAGGAAAGTGGGGAACGGAGTATCTTAACATTAGGTTCTCTCTACCTTCTCTGCCGTGAGTGGATTTAGCGGAAAAATGATTTAATTTTTAAATTTTTATATGAAAAAAATCATATAACGTTTCAAAAAAAAGGAATGAGTTACATTATGGGAAACGCCTGGTCACTTACTGATATTATTCGCCATAAACAGGATAACGATACCATAAAACGATAACCTCGTAAATGTCAAAAAGAAAAATATTTTATATCTGTTAGCAAAATTTCCATAATAAATTTCAATATCTTATTCTATAAGTTTTTTTTATAGAATTCCTTTTTTATGATTAAAAAGCTAATCGTATACAAACAAAGCTGTTATATGAGAATGGAGATATATTTTCAGGCATTTTTACCTCAAAAAAAGTAGACGGAGACCGAAACCTAAATGAATAAAAGCTCCTTAATTCTTAATTTTCCAACGCTTTAAAAACGTGACTGATGTCTATCAATTCATTGTCTGTTTAAATAGCTTAACTCAACGCTGCGCCTTGTCTTTTTACAGTGATAGATGAAAATAATTAATACCCCAGGAACCCCCAAGGAATCAAACACCCTACCGTCGTTTTTACAGTCACATTTTGAGCCACTGGGCCACGGCTGCCTATATTTAAAATGTAAAACACAACCCACATCCTGACTATTATGAATATTAATATTTTATCACACATTGGCTTTTTACCAAATTTTATGTTTAATATCTCATAGCCGCAGACCATAAAACTAATTACCAAATATAAATAATTTATCTTAGTCACTGAAATGACTATACATTGTAAAAAGTTAAATAATTTTATATAGATTTTGCTTTAGTGTCAAAATACTATTTTCAACATTCTACCCGAAATATTTTGTTTTTATAATCTGAACATTCTATACTTCAATTTTCTATAGCTCAACACCGTTCTCTGCCTTACCAGAGCGGATAAATGAAAATGCTTAAAAATTAATCAGTACGATTAATAATTTTAATAATAATGTACAAACTTATATCTTTATAAAGCGTCAGGGAAGTGTTATGGGTTCAATTTCTATCATTCGTTTAGGGATTTATTAACTAATTCTCCGCCCCTTAAGTCTATTTACCATTTTTCTTTCTGTGGAGTGGTGAGTGAAGTGAAAATTGAAACCACTAACATGGTTTTTACCGTTTTACCAAGACAGCCTCATTTTTTATAATATGTTTAAAAAAATTATATTGCCTACCTGTACTCTATGGTTCTCCTTGTCACAAACATATATAAATCCGAGGGCGTCAGTTGTAATACCCCATGGGTAATTAAACTTGCCGTCTCCGGTGCCTTGACTACCGAAGGACCTCAGGAAACGGCCGGCTGGGTCGAACACCTGGAACAAAAGATGAAGTTGGAATATAGGTATTTATTTTTTAGTAAATTATAGTTGTTTTTTTAAATTGAGAATTTTATAGTTGTTACAGCGTTTTATGGTGTAATTTTTATTGTTCCTTATGGTGGAATATGGAGAACGGAATGTCTTTATTCTATGCCCTTGCCTTGCATTAAAAAAAATGGTTAGACAGAATTTCTCGAAACTCCTGGAACTTACAAAAGGGATTTTACATCTTAAGTATTTAAACATGCAACGACGTGACCTAACGTGATGTGATGTGTGACGGCTTAAAGAGAAAGAATTATGATATTTTTTTTTATATTTCCATTATAAGTTTAAATAAATGTTTAAAAATTTAAAAGCTATAAGCTTTTAAATAAATATTGTTTTAATTAAACGAACTAATGTTTAATAATTAAGTTAGCTTATAGCAGGGTTGCCATTAGGAGCTTTGATCTAGACATTACCTTTTATAGAAAGTTCTTAACATTATAATGAGAAGATTATTATTACTCGATACAAAGTAATTAATGTCGAGTAAAAGTCGGAAAAGCGAAAACAAAGCCAAGGGCTTGAATTGTTGAACTAAAAATGATTTTACTTAGTTATTTTGTAATAACAGGCTAAAAGTTGCGTTTGCGATTGGTAACGCGACAGGTTGTCAGTTCGATTCCCACTCGATTAAAAGTGATATTTTCATTTCTGCGCTCTGGTAACGAGACAAAGGGCAGCGTTGAGTTGGGCCATTGAATGGCGCAATGCCTCCAGAGTTCGGCTGAAATTGGGGAACGGATGTGTCTTAATGGGAACGTGTCTTAACACTAAGTTCCTAGGTGTCCTCTACCTTTTTTTAGCGTGGGGCTAAAAAAACTAAGTTATATAATAATTTAATTGTGATAAAATTATAAAGAACATAGACCTACTGTGGTTTAGAATGTATAATATACTCACAAAACGTAGTTGTGATATCACTTTTTGATGCCATTATATCAATTTAATTAATTAGTACAATTAAGAATTTTGTTTTATTTTTCTTTTATTTTCTCAGTAGTACCACTTTATTTTAAGATTAATCCCAGCATTCGTTCCAATTCTAAGTATTTTATAAGAAGAAAACAAAAACAACGTAATACAATATCATTAATTAACTGAGACAATAGACACACAAGTATAAATAACATTCAAATGAAAGATACAATTAACAAATTCATCGATAACTCCACTATAGCTCAGTGGTAATGATACGAGTAGATAAAATATTGTGGTTATATATTCGAAACGGATGTGATCTATATATATAAAAGGACTTGTCCTCACTGACTGAGGTAAGACGCACGCACAGCCGTAACCGCTGTGCGTAGAAACTTGAAACTTGGACAGATGTTTACTTTTGTAATCTGGACATCCACTAAGAAGGGATTTTGAAAAACTTTAACCTTAAAGGGGGGAAATAGGGGTTGAAAGTTTGTATGGAAAAAAATTTAAATCGGCACGGATTTTTATAAAATTTGAAATTTAGATTTTTTAAAATATTTAATTGAATACGTATTTCGTCGTTTTCTAGAATTCTCCCCCTAAGAATGCAAATAAGGGGTTGAAAGTTTGTATGGAAAAATCTTTAAAACGCCACCGATTATTATAAAATTTTAAATTTAGACTCTTAAAAATATTTAATTGAACATGTGTTTCATAATTTTATAGAATTCACCCCCTAAGGGTGCAAATAAGGGGTTGAAAGTTTGTATGGAAAAATCTTTAAATCGCCACCGATTTTTATAAAATTTGAAATTTAGACTCTCAAAAATATTTCATTGAACACATGTTTCGTGGTTTATTAAAATTCACCTCTAATTACGCAAGCGAAGCTGCGCGCGTCCGCTAGTTATATATAATTATAGTCAAATATAGGGGTAGTCAAAAATAATCCAAATAGATAAGAGCTAAATACACTAAAAATAGCCAATAAACAACATTAAAGCAGATTACAATATTTTTAACCCCCGACAAAAATAAAGGGATGTTCTAAGTTAGACGTATCTGGGTATGCGTGTGTGCGTGATTGTAGTAGGTACCGTTACCTCCAAACGGATGAACCGATTTTGATTTAGTTTTTATTATTTGAAATGTCACTCAATCGAGAGTATAGAGTTGTTAGCCATGTTTAATTTTTTTTTGATTTTTGGTGTTTGTTTATTTTTAAGAGTTTTTGAAACGGGATTTCTTAATAAACACGAAGTAAAAGCCTTTTTACAGATTTTAAATAGAAAATAATAATACCTAACGTGCATTCTATAATTCGTTAACTGTTTTTAGTTACCATTATTTTAAAGTGATTTCAATAGTGTTTGTTTAAGTTTATTCATATTCAAGTCAGTTTTTACATTTTTTAAAAATAATTGTTTAGTATACATATTTCAAATAAAAACCAAACAATTATTAAGTCTTACCTTCTAATTAACACAATAGAAGCCGTATTTGAGTAAAGATTCATTTCATCATCAAATTGCCTTTGTATTTGATCAATTAATTGACATTCTTGATTGATGACAATTGTTTACAAATAACCCAACTAATGAGAGGCACTAACGAAGCCTACGTGATGGTATTTAATTAATTCTCTATTTAAGACTCTCTGTTCTCTACTTTCCGCCCAATATTTATTTTGAATAAAACGTATTGAGTTGCGGAACTTAACACTGTGCTTTGTTTACGGTCCGATACTGCCACGACGGATTTAATTATTTAATTGTAGAGATTGGAGAGTTACTAGGCTATCTTTGCGTATTCTTATATTTTTATCTATATATGTTTTTTATTATTTATTTGTATAAATATATATAAAGTATATTTTATAATAATTCAAACTACGAGTACTATAACCGTTCGGGCGTGAAGCGTCAAGCGACGTATCCGATATGGAATGCGATTGTAGAGAACGGAATCTAACATGGCTTTACTTTTAACATTTTATATTTTACTTTACCAATATTTTTTTGTTTGCCCACGTTATATCACGCATATAGCAGAGTAGGCAGAGGGAACCTAGTGCTAAGACACTCCGTTCTTCACTTCCCACCCACTCTTGTATGCCTGACTTTACGCATTAATTGACAAAAGTCAACCCAAGCGTAGAGCAAAGAAATAAAAATAATACCCCCAAATTGAAATCGAACTTACAACCGTCGTGTTTACAGTTAGATATTGTGCTACTACGGGATTCTTTACTTGATCTCTAACTCCTATATTCTTGCAAATACCAAAGCTGCTTTATGATAAATGCTCTCATATCG
Organism: Heliconius melpomene melpomene; assembly: GCA_000313835.2. Classification (NCBI taxonomy): domain Eukaryota; kingdom Metazoa; phylum Arthropoda; class Insecta; order Lepidoptera; family Nymphalidae; genus Heliconius; species Heliconius melpomene. Next base: position 60,528 of record HE671802.1, read on the forward strand.
AAATCTTGAAAGTTCTGGTTAAAGTAACAAATGGTCTGTGTTATTGGTCATATTCTATACAAGTATAGCGAGCCACAGGCTATTTCGTATATAAATTTTCATATACATTTTAAATTGGGTGTAATATTTCACAAAATCGCATTTACCAAAAATAATTTAGTTGAGCGATATTAAAAAAATAGTATTAAGATACTTCGTTTTCCCATTTTTCGTTTATTTTAGAGATTTTTCATATTAATTAACGGAACTAATGTCTACATTCGGCGGAGTTAAACGCCACGCTTTGTCCTGTTACCAGAGCGAGAAAATGAAAATAATTAATTCCTCCGAGCGAGAATGGAACCCGTAACTATGTCATTGCGACATAACGGTCTAATTATTTCTATTCCATACTATAATAAATTACTAAAGTAAGTCACTTTAGCTAAAATCACATGCTTAAACAAACAAAAGCTATTATACGATAAATTTATTACTCACATAATGTACTTTAAATTATCTACTCGACATTAAAAGCTCAAGAATATTATGTGTGAATAATTTTCAACTATAGAATAGAATTTGTTTTAGTCTTGAATTGTAGGAATTAGTTTTTGAATACTTTGAGAATTTGGTGGAAAGTGGGAAACGGAAGTGTCATAATGGAGAACGGAGTATTAATAAAAGGTTCCCAGGTTCCCTCTGCCTACCTTACTAACTAAGTGTGGAATACAGCGTGAAGATAGAAAAAAATAAATCAATATATTCTGAGATTAGCACGTTCAACCAAATAAACTCTTTTAGCTGTATAATATTAGTATAGCAGATAATAAATGACAAATATAAATAAAAATAAATGTTAACATATTTCAATACAATTTTTTGCTTGCCATTAACTTAATTGTCAGGGAGTTGGGAACTTCTGAACCTGGGAATGACAGTTTGACAGCTAACCCAAGTTTCGTACAAGGGTTTGTTCCGGCATGGTAAAGTATTAGGTGTTTGCATTTCAATGCATATTCAAAATCTTTGATAATGTTATGTTTGACCGACTGACTGACTAAATTTGTGTTTTTGGTTTAATTTATTTAAAAAAAATAAGTTTTAGGTGACATGAACGAAGAGTGTAAATTTAAATTCGGTGGAAAATATTGAAACAGAAAATTTATGGTACAGGAAATTATTGCAAAAGCACAAATATTTTCGTACCTTAACTTAACAATAAAAAAAATGTAATAGAAAAATTTCTTAATAATAATTTAAAAAATAACTATATTTTTTTTATTTTATGTGCAATAAAGAATATAAAAGATATATAATGTATGTCCTTACCATTTTATTTTAATAATAACTTCTATAAAATTACTAGCTGTATTTAAAAAACACCTGTCAAGGGTTTCGTACCAATTTCAAGATTGTAGGTCCACGGATAGAATCCTATTGGTTTTAATTACGAATTTCGTATAAAATGCGGCTGAACCAAAGCATCGTATCTTTTGTTTAAGTTGATTTAGAAACTTAATATTTTCTATATTCTAAGGGACAGTAGAGAATATTTGATAGTCATTTGAACTTGATACCCCCAATCGATTTTGACAAAATGTCGTCTTAACAGATGAACGGACAAGTAATCTTATAAGGATTTGGTTATTTCTTTTGAGAAACTTCTTATACGGAACCCTAAAAATATGAATAAAAAAATAAAAAAATGGAAATGGAAATTAAAAAGTCACTCACTTGTATACGATGGTTGTATCTATCAGCTATGATGTACTGTCCAATCCTGTTGACAGCGACGCCGGCGAGGCAATCAAACTCGCCTTCCCCACTGCCGTATTGGCCGAACTCTTTGACGAATATGCCATTCGAATCAAATACCTGTGGAAAAAAATATATTTAGTAGAAAATCAAATAAAATGATGTAATGTCAGACTTGAGAGTGAATTTATAAATGGATCTCATACTTGAGAGCTCTCAAGTCTTATCTCATAGACTATAACTTATGAATGAAAAAGGCATTTTAAGATCGATCTCAGAGTTGAGAGCGGTTGATAAATACGAGCTTAAGTAACGCAGTAGGACACCGTTCAGTTTAGAAAATGCTTTATATTTTTCCCGTTCTAATACCAAAGCGTTTTAAGCATTGCTTGTTGGACGGCGAAACTCAATCCGCCACTTAACACGCAATCTATCGAGAATCCCGTTTACACTGGGTTCCCTTTGTCTACCATTTATATATGCACTGTACTACGACGGCTATTTATATTTCGCATATGGTAGACAGAAGGAACCTAGTTATTCACTTTCCGTGTATTCCATAGCGCATATGTCAGAAAGCCATCTTTTATCTATTTAGGTTAGGACGACAAAATATGGAGTGTCTTAACACTAGGCTCTATTGTCCTACACATAGTTAAACCGTAAACCTTAAAAAATATGATAAATAAAATATATTATAAATAAACATATTTAAATATATATAAATAGCCAAGATCAAATGAAATACTGCACTAAAACATTCATTATATTAGACAACGTTCGAGGAATACGAATACATAATTTACGATGTTACGCATTCCTCTATTTGCCAAACACGTGTATCGAGGTGACTTACGAGAAGCTTGTACGGTATAGATGTTCATTTTTTAACTAGAAAATTCTATTAGATAGTTTTCGTCAATATAAAACGGGTTATAACCTAAAAATGTAATTTTAGAGGATACTTTAATTTAAAAAATAAATAAGCAAAATAAAATAAATATATAAAACTTCTGTTAGACTGAGTGACTGACAGACAATAAACAGACAAAGCTACTGGCCTAGGTAGTGTAGTGTAGGGAAGGCCGAGGCCGTTTATAACCTAGAAATATGAAATATGGTTGCTAGTTAAAATTAGAAAACTATACATTTGTTGTTAAATCCTATAAAATAATAGCCTCAAAAGGGTGGCAAAATTTGATATTAAAGCCGCTAGTTCAACTGAAGTATCAGATGAAAAGGCTCTGTAGCCAGCTTAGCAGCTCAGTCTGAATTTCAGAAAAAGCTCGAGACATTCGTTTTTTGTACGGAACCCTCGGTTAGCGAGCCGGATTTTTTTTTCATCCAATACAACTCTTTTAGCTGAATTTTCATGGTTGACGAATATTTTTAGTAAGATAATAATATAACACTGTAATGTTTAAATTAACCTCAAAAAAAGTAAATTTATGCCAATTTACTGGAGGCACTAACTGTACAGCTAAATTTATTTGAAATTTTCGTAGCATTTAAAATATTTAGATCGTTATATTTTAAGTAGGTTATAAAATTGATATATGGCGCCTTGAACACAACAAATTGTTACTGAGTATTAAAGAATGTTGGGGTTTGTGAAGTACTAGCGAATTGTAGACGGCTTAGCCCGCTCCAATATATTGTTATATTATAGCTGAATTATATTTTTTTTTACATATATGTATTATTCTGATATATTTTTTTCTGATTCATGCTGTATCCCGCACACAGCAGAGTAGGCAAAGGGAATCCAGTGTTAAGACACTCCGGCAAATTCTGGACGCATTGCGTGTTGAATGGCGGATATTAACGCCGCATATTATCATTGTACACTTGCTAAATTACCTGTACACGATGATTAGATGAATCAGCCACGACCATAATATTGTCGGGACCTACAGCGATGCCACGAGGCCATGTAAAACAACCGGGTTCGCTCCCCCGACTCCCCACACTGAATTGTAAACGGCGTTTCTGCAGATACTGGCTCCTAGGGGAGGAACCTGCTGCTGCGAAACCTGTGATAAAATTATATAAATTTATTAGAAAATAATCCTATACTTTTTGATAACCCAAGTTTCAGAAGCATCAAACCTATGTACACGCCACTCTCATTCTAACCTGCTACCGCTGCTGTAGCCGCCGTAGGGGAGATGGGGGAGCCTGCCGCGTTTTTTGAATCGTCATCAGAACTGGCAAGCTCGTTAGCTGAGCGCAAGGGCAACCCGAGAGACAAGCGACGGGATGTACTCGACGATGTACCGCTCGAATCGCGATCTTTTCCCCGCGAGCCGTACTTATTCTTTAAGTACCTCGCCCAGGAACTCAAGGCCGCTCCGTCCTTCTCGCCGGCAACCGGACGTTCAGGGGAGCTTTCCCTCGATTTCAGCGCGTGAGAAGATCGGCTACGAGACAACTCCGAACCTCCAGTGCCGGAACCGTATCGAGCCGCTAGATAAGCTGATGGAGACGCAGTAGTTGGCGATACGGGATCATCTTGATCGTCATCATCGCCACCACCAAAACCAGAATGACTACTTTTACTTCTTGCTAGACGATTTCGTCGTTCTTTTAAGGCAAGATATCTAGATCGAGCGGTGGGATATTTAGAATCATCATCCAAGGAAGATGTCATTTCGTCATCTTTTGGCTTGCTACCATAACGACTATATGAAGAACTACTAGCGCCATATCGAGGTGCTGGCTCCTCTTCGGTTTGTGAGGACTGTCGAGTTCGGTATCGAGATTGAGTTGGCGTTTCTTTAGTTGGCTTATTTTCAATGGCATCACTCCTAGCATTACTACTTCTCGCTAAAAGTGGACCTATGTCACTGCGTGCCATTGCCTGACTCTCGGGCTTCCTTTGTGTTACAGGCTCCTCCTCGCTCTCCTCAGATGAATCAGTTTCCTCTTCAGAGCTCGTATCGGAGTCTTCTTGGGCCGGCTCGGCGGGCGCCGGGGCTGGTGTGGGTCGCTGTGAACCAACAAAACGACTTTGAACCCGTTGTGCGCCGCCAGTTGTTCCATTAGTAGTTGCCGGTGCTGATCTTTCATTGCCTGCGGACAGAAAACGTGTGGTCGGTTTTTGTGGAGGCCCATCATTGCTATATTTTGCTTTCAATTCTGCGATGGTTAAAATCGCACCTGTATGTTTTACCGCCGAGCCGGAACTTTCTGTCGAAGCACTTGATTCAGTGCTTGCTGCACGGGCTGCGGGACGATGTGTAGTGGCAGTATCAGAGGCTGAAGGCCGTCTTGCAGCAGTTGCTTTAGGTGCTACAGCAGTATTCTTACGTTGGGTTCGTTGAAGAGATCCAACAGATTCATCAGATTCACCATCGCTGGATGCCTGAGAAATATATTGAAATTCGGTATTGACACCAAAAACGTAGTTTGGTAATATTTGTTGTTGTGTTGTGTTTATGTGTGATTATCATGGAGTGTACATTAGTGGAATGCCCTAGTTAGTTGTTTCGTTTTCCATGTTAGTATCGATGATTATTTACTTATTTTATACATCTGTTTATATATTTGATTTACTCTCTTTCCTCTTCCCAACTCACCTCGCGAGCTGGTGTTGGAGGCTTACGATTAATTGAATTTCGTTCTTCTTCTGCAGGTCGCTGCACTGGTCGATCAGGTTCCTGTGATGTAGCTGCACCCTTATTTTGTCTTTTAAGACGAGTTATTTCGTCGTCTTCACTCTGCTGTCTTGCTGGTGGAGGTGGACGACGTTGTGGTTGCGGTGCTGGTTGAACTGGTTTCGGCGGTGGAGGAGGTTCTTTCTTCTCTTTTTTCTTACCACTGTCTACATCTAATATTCGCTGCATTACGCGAGGACAGTCACTTAATCTAAATATTCCGCTAAGAGGCCCACGTGTAGCATCTTCTGTATCAGCTACTTTCTCCTTTTCTTTTTCTTTTTGCTCACTTTTTGTTGATCTTGTAGTCGTTTCAGTATCAGAATCATTATCTGCTTGATGACTTCTCACGAACCGAGAACGAAATCTTCGCGAAGGCCTATGCTCTGACTCATAACCGCTATAGTCATCAGTAGCACCATAGTCTCTTGTATGTTTTTCTGGTGGAGGTGGTCGACGTTCACCAAACTTACGACCACCTAAAATTGGTTCATCATTTTCCATATATCCTTTAGCTTCTTCTTGCTGACGAAACTGTGTTGCTAAACGATGGTCACTCTTGGATCTAGTTAAGCCTTGTGTTTGTTGTAGCCCAACTGAGTATGCGTTTGGTTGAGTGATATTCAGTTCTCCATAACTAGCAACGTGCATAACTAATTGATTAGGATCATGAGTCATTATAAACCGTACTCTTCGATTGTAATCACCAGCTTCATAATCAAAATTACGCAAAAATTCTACAGTTTTCAAAAATATTTCTTTAGTATCAACAAGTTCTGTATCTTCCCACTCAACATCATCGTTCATGTATTTGTCAGCTAGATCACAGTTGCTTTGTATATTACTTAACTCTAATTCTAAATTATCCTTAAGATGAGTTAAGTTTCTAAGTTCAGTAGCTAAATAACGGTCAACTTCGTTTCTTAAAAAATCAGTTCGATCTTTCAAGGCTTTTGCGAGCCTCTTATGAATTTCATCTACTTCTCCAGCAACTGCACCACAATTTGTTTGTAGATTAGCAGTGTTTCGCTCTACAACAGCCAAAATATCTTGCAATCTATTTACACCCCTCCGTATTTGATTATTAATTCTTGCTATTTCACGACGAAGTACTTCCATATGAGCAGATTTACATTCTTCACAGACTTTCTTTTCGCAATGCGCACAAGGAGCACAATATGCTTTTTCTGAGCAAACATTGCATCTTTCCATAACTTGACCCGCAGTAGGATCAGGCAATTCCCCAGCGATTTGAGCATGAAGCTCTAAAAATCTTTGTAAGGTAACATTGGTCGGGAAACCTTGTACACCCTGGTAAGGAATACGATGCTCCGCTCGACATTCTGGACATTTAACCTGGAAGGAATAATTTTATTTATAATTTACACAATTTTTTCTATATTATAAAGTAATAAGAGAATACACTATTTAAAAAACAGTCGCTACCTGTCGCCGGACATAGTCGACCAGGCCGTCCATACACGGTTCCATACAGAAACTGTGCTGACATGGCAGCAACTTTGGGTTTCTGTACCGGTCCAAGCAGACGCAGCACGTCAACAGTGATTCAAACTGCTCCATTTTTGTTTTACCCTCTTACTATGTATCTAAAATAAATAAAATATTTTTATAATTAATTCAATTTATGTAAGTTTTATGTTTAGTGTTTATGTAAGTTAGAAAGTTGAGGCCTTCGTGGCGTAGCGGCACAAGGGAGTGACTGTAACGCGACGATTGTGGGTTCGATCTCCAGTCAAGGAAGTGAAATATTTATTTACATTTATATTTCCATTTCTTCGCTCTGGTATCGAGGCAGAGCGCAGTGTTGAGTTCTGCCACTCAACACGCAACGTCTCGGCAGGAAGTGGGGAACGGAGTGTCTTCCGTCACTAGGTTTCCTCCGCTTACTCTACTGTGTGCAGGATATAGCGTGAAGCTGATAAAAAAATGTAATACTAGCGGCTCCTGCGTGGTTTCGCTCGCTTGAATTATATAAATATGTATTTTATATTATTTGGGGGTATTTACATATTATATCTTATTTTAGTATGGTTGTCTGAATTATTCATTACTAAATTATGATTTAAATCCTTTAGATTTTTATTTAATTTGTTCACACAATCGTCCTATTTAATAGGTACACGTGTACGACAAGCACCGCTTAAAAAGTTAAAATCTGAACCCGTGGGAATTACGGTTCAGAAAGTAGTTCATATGTTGTTCTACGGATTTTTACTGAAAGATAGAGAGATACTTTTTTCAAGGTTGTTATTTTTCAGTTAAAAATCCAAAAAAGATCAAGAGTTTAACCTGGACTTGTTCCAAAGTTTAACCTGGATAAATAGAAATATATACAGACAGATAAAAATTATCTGCTTACAAAAGAATTCTGTCATGTTTCATACATTAAGGGATAAATTAAACATTCATTATAATATTCCATCCTATATAATCACCACAACCTATTCTTAAAATTATAAACAAATTTTGATACTTTTTCTTACAAATGTACATAAATATTAGTTCATTAGCTTCCATTACATAAGATATCTATTCTAAACTGTCCCACTACACTAGCAATATGGTCACTGGGATTTCAGTCAGGTTTAATTTTAGTGTTTGCGCGATATGCAGAGGATCCGGCTCCATTTAAAAATAGCAAACGTCTGGCATTTCACACGGCTTTCATTTACATTTTAGAAGCGGTGGGCCCGAATGCGAGAATTGTACTTTTGAAAACACTACGCATAATGACGCCAGTTTTAAATGATGACGAATTAAGACTTATTATTTTTTTATATTTTTTTAAATCAGTTAATAGACTTCTTTGAGATGCAAGATGCTTGTAAATTAGATTTGTTTACGAATATTTTTGCTTGAAACTCGGTAATATATATTTTTTATTTAATAATATAATACATATAAATGTTTTATTTTCGAGTCGCAGGGCCACAAGTGTGTGACTATAAACGCAAAAATTCGCATTAAATATTATCATTTCTTCGCTTTGATGTAAAAGCGCGTCGATGAGTTTAGCCTATCAATACGCAATTCTTTCATAATTTTGGAAAATGGGCTATGGACTTTCTTAACACTAGATTTCCTCTGTCTTTGGTCAGTTACGGGATACAAGGAGAAGTCGGCAAAAAATATTTTGCAGACTTGTTGAAAAATTGTGAAACATTTTAATAAATATTTTAATAATGTAGCATAGACAGCTCTAGGTATTCTGATGAAATGAATCATTAATGAGAAACAAAAAACATTTTTAAAAATAACTAACAAAAAAATAGCCGTCATCTTGTACTATACAAGCTAGTAGTCAGCTTTTGTAGAAAAAAATGTATACATATATAAAATGTACACATATATAAAAAAAAACATATAGGTATGTCAATATGCTATTTCGAGGCCACTGAAGCGCGGCAAAATAATATTTGACTGTAAAAGCGATTGATTGTGAGTTTCTTACTTAAGGGGTAATAATCCACCACTCACCTTACTCTCCAGACCTTCTTACAAGCGGTAAAAAGGAAACCTGGAAACCTAATGTTCAGACATTCCATTCCCATTAAGACATTTAAGTAAATGAGGTGTTCCTCGAGTCGTAGTAGTAATTTCACACTTATTCAAAAAGAAAAAAATATTCCTAATTATTTCCCAATCATTTCCTAATTATGAGACAACGTGAATGATTTTTACGATTTATATAACAGTGTAATGATATCGTGACATTTTTATAGGTGCTACAACATAAATACTTTTGTTTATATAAAAACTTTTAAACCCAATACTTTAAACATAATAAGTTCCAAAAATATCCAGAATTGAAAATTTCTATTTCTAGAAATCGCCGTACATTTGCATCAGGATTAATTTTACTACACATCGACTGCGTATCTCATGTTTATTATACAAGAACGCGTCAGTGCTATTTCGAACGTGGTTGGCAGAATTTTTAATGGTCTTCTTCGTATTTGGCCGATACAAACGACCACGAAAGTGATTTTTATGTTATCAGTCTTTATCATCGAAATAAGGGTGCTTTTACGTTTTTGTCAAACTACTACTCAAAAATGAAGGCTAGGCTTCAAGGCTGATGGATGGATGACTTCAAAAATGGTATAATATTTTTTTATAATAAATATTGCATCACCGATTTGAATAAATGATTTAAGCATAATTGTAAATAAAGAATATTTTCAAATTATGAGAAATTAAAGGAACGTTACTATAAAATTGAGATTTTTTAACACTATATATTTCCCAAAATATTTTAATTTTTCAACTTATAATATAGTTTTTTCTAGTGTAGCAAACTTTACGCAATATTACATGGAACAGCTTTTTCCTATAAAAGTGAAAATAAGACGGTCCATAAATAAATTTTGTAGACATTTTATATTACAGTCTATTCATATAGGAATAGACTTGTCACTGAATAATAAATAATATAGGTCCGTAACGACGAAACGAATTTCCTTAAATAAAAACATAGTTTTCTTTTTTTTTGGGTATATTATGGCATCTACAATAAACTATCTGCTACGCTTCTACTACGGCTTTCATCGTAGCGCAGGTGCAAAAGCGGGCGACTGTAAACACGAGAGTGGTGGGTTTGATTCCCACTTACGGGAACTGAAATTTTTATTTCCTCGCTCTGGTGACAAAGCACGACGTTGACTTTTACCACTGAACACACAATCAAGAACGGAATGGAAGACAGCTTGTATGTGTACGTGTGTACACATTAAAGTAAATGTAAATGTAAATTTCTCGATCAATTAAATGTGTAGTTTAAATTAAACAAGTTGAGTGCTTAATTCTACATACACGTATTGCTTGTGTGCTAATTAGTGAAAACCGTTCCAAAATCTGCAGCCTCGTTTGCAATATTTAAGCAAACATCGATGAGAAAGGGCCTTTATTATATTATGTAAAGATAAAGAAGATCAGAAAAGAATAGACTATAAACAAAAACACTGTATCAAAGTAGCACTCACAAGCATTCAGTTATTTTAATTCAATTCATAAACAAAAGAAAACATTCATCCGCTAAAAAGCTGGTTTCAGTACATGACGTATGAAGAATTTGTATGAATAAACCATACGTCATACATACATCTCCAAGGTCGTCTACGATTTACATTTCCTTGCAATTTGTTCTGTGGAAAAGTTTTAAAGTACAATGAAAGTTTGAGCTTTGTATGTATTATGTATAGTATGAGAGGAAGTTGGTAATTCAATACAACTTACTGTTTTATATTAATTATTTTAATAAATTAATCTAAGTAAAATAGTAAGCTCCGTAGTAAGTAGTAAGCTTTTATTATGTTGATTTGACCGTGTCAGTTAAAATTATTTATTTTGCCAATGTAACGTTGAATGGAGAACACATGAAGGAGATTGTACTATGGAAGAATGAAATAATAACGGAGAAAAAAAATTACTAAAATATAATATTATACAAATTCCTTAGCTATTTATATGCAGAAGTAAGTTAATTTTAACGCTTCAATAATAACAACTATAATTCTATAAATATTTGAAACTAAAATGGCAGCTACGTAGTGAGTATGGTGTCTTACGTCACAGCTGTATTTACGTTACTTTATAATAAATTGGTTAAGCACATTATAATTTTGCAGATTATTTGGGATTTAAAACACAACTTTAGGTGTTTTTATTATATACGTTAGGTGTTAATTACTATTAGGTGTAATTGATTATTACATCCTCTAATTAAATAAAAATTTGATTGAATGGTTTTATGGACATTTTTACGTATCTCGTATTTATTTTATTTAAATCTAGTTTTATTTGTACCCAATATGTTATTGAAAATGTAAAAAATTTAAAAAAAATATGAATTTTATTTGCCTTATGAGGATTATTTAGGGCAAAGGAGCTTAAAATAACCAAAGCTTATATACAGAATCTCGCGCCGTATAAAATGTGGGAAAATTCCAAGCAAACATTTTAGAAGTGTTTATAAGTAAAAAATAAAATTTTAAAGTGAAAACCCAATAAACAAACAATAAGAAAAAAATCGCATGCTCTTGGACTCAAATATTGACGAAACCTGTAACTTAAAAAAAATAAGTGTTAGTAAAAAAAGCTTACTTACAATATTTAATGGCACATTAAGAAAAAAACTGGGGGTAAAATCCAAATCACAAGCGAAAATACACTATTAATTTACTTGTCATTGTGGTATACGGGTGTTTCAGACTAGATATATCACAGGCGGTCGGTTTCACGTTCTTAGCTATACTGAAAGCAACTCGACACCGTCATGTTATTTTTGGTTGGTGCGCACGCGCAGCCGTCACGCTCGCTTTTGGACGGGAAAAGGTCATTGGACACGCGGTTGTTTTCAATACGCATTGTTCCCTTTCAATGTCGGTGAAATTTTCAGGAATTGGGTCGTTATGCATTTTTTTTGGGGGGAATTCTCAGTAAATTCATTGAGGTATGTTTTGGTGCAATTTGCGAGATAGTCAAAGACATACCTAAGATAATCCAAATACATATTTTTTTTGGAAATTTAAAAATCTTAATTATTAATTAGATAGGTGTAGAGCTTAGACAATGTACCTTTCTTTTTTTGGGTAAAAGCTACCTTTATTTATAGAGAAAACAGTAATTCATGAAAAAAAGATAGGCAGAAAGAGCCTATTGTTAAGACACTCCGCTCTCCATTGTCAGCAGAATTCTGGCGGCATTGCATATTGAATGGCAGAACTCTATGAATCTATAAATTAATATAAAACATTTATTTTCCTCGAGTGGTAATCGAAACCGTTGTGTTTACAATCACACGCTTGTGCCACTGTGCTATGACCTCTAAGTGAAAAAATCTATCTCTACTATTTATTTATTATAAATAAGAGAAATGAAAGTACGGCGTTGATTCGGCGGACAGGAGAAGTGTCTGTGTGGAGTGGAGTCAGGGTCAGAGAACATAAAGTTATCTCCTTTACCCTGCTGTATGACAAATACATGGTGAAAAGAAAGAAAAAGGATGTTCTAAAATAAAACACGTGGCATCCACGCTGATCAAAGACATTCATATATCTTGCCAGTACTGTCTATCACTGTTTATAAGTCATTGGCATTTATAGGAAAGGGCAGTTAGTATTATTTATAGATGGACCACGTAATAGTTTTTTATATACGCATGAGTGATGCGTAATTTAAATAACTAAATATAGAAAACAATAGTGTTGTTCCACTTTATCTTTTTTCTTTATTTATCTCTCTTTTATATTTAAATGTTCATCAATTTTTTTAGAGTTCTTGCATGTTGTGTAGTGAAACACCGAGATTTTTAAATTAATTCCTTAATGCAGGATAGAACTCACTAATCATCGTATATACTGTTGGATACTCGAGTAATCTCAAAAGCATAGCAATTATGTTTAATCAATTAATTTCATCAATATAATAAGAAAATATAGGCTAACAGTAAATTGCAAATTAAATTATTTTCATGTTCCCAACTGTGGTATACAAAGCGTGGCATTAAGTTTCACCAATCAACACGTAGTGTCCCGAAAATAAGCCTGAAAACAGGAAACGGAAACGGAATGTCCAAACATTAAATTTTCCTGCGTACTGTGTTATGCCAGAAAAAAATAAAGTAAACAAATATAACATAATATTAGACCGCAAACAATAATAGGAAGTTGTATTTAATCAAATTAATGTGAGTACATTTAGATGCGTATAATGGCAGAAATAAGGAAATTATATTCAAAATTACTCCAATGGAAGGTATCACGGAAACACGTCGTTCAAAACGACATATAAATTACGCAACTAAGCTGCAAATATAACAATGATGCATAATCGTTTTCCACAGGTTCCATGAAAATAATATGTATATAGAGATATACAAAACTCTTCTATCACTGGTAGACAACGCACAGACGAAATTACTGGACTTAGAAATTTGAAACTTAGCTTAACATATGTGGATCTTAACTTAACTTATACATATGTGGAGTGTATGGAAACTTTAGAAGATTTCTCAATATACTATGTAAAAGGAAAAATATTTTCTATTTTACATCTAAGAGTAAGAACTATTTGGTAGGGTGGACAGAAAAAACTAGTATTGAAAAAGTAAGTTAGTCTTACTGTCTCATTCATTAACTTACATTCGGATGCAACTACTATAATGGTCTCAAAATTCTGTTGCATTCCTTACACTCGTATATGAAGAACTGTTACAAATTCTTCGGTCTTTCTCAAAAGTTCTTCACATTCCACCTATTAAAAAAAAGACATAATAATAAGAACATACTTTAATTTCACAAGTCTCGACCCCCAAACCGTTTGGTGAATGTTTCTCACACTTCGTTTGATTCACATTCACTTTGACGTCTGTTTATTTCAAAATTGAACTTGCTTGCGGTGCATAGTAGTGTAAATAAAAATAAGGTTTACCGAATTTGGCTACTGTGTTTTTAAATGGTTTTATATATAGCTTGGCTTCTTGTGGGTCATATCTGGTAATTGAAATATTATTCCTTGTATACTAGCGACCTCAACATTCGATTTTAATGAGTCTTGTCTTCTCGTTTGAACTATAATTTAAGATATTTTTTTATTACTATTTTTAATTGTAAATCAAACATTTTAATATAAAATTGAATCTTTATACTTTACGTGTATATGATAAATTTCATTTTTACAGTAATTTCAAAAGTGATGAAACTAAGATAAGAAAAGAATTTTGAAAAATTAAATGTCACTGCAACTAAGTTCACAGCTCTAAGAGTCGAGGGAAATAACTGGATTCCAATACGTGTTCGTTCAGAAGAATACTAAACAAAATTTGATTTTTAAACAACTATGTAAGAAAAATCTTCGAAAACAATCTTAATTTCTACATTGTATATAGCTTTTGTTACTTTATAAATGAAAAGTACTAATTAATTACTAAAACTATTATAATAAGGTTTATTTCTTAATTTATTAGCTGAGTGGGAATCGAACTAGCAAACGTAGATTAAAGTCCACAATTATGTTATCCTACTATACTACATAGGTCTTGTTACGAGAATTATAATATAAACAGTAAGACTAGGCGTTAAAGCCTTTATATTAATGAATGTAATTAATGCGATAAAAGAATTCTAGAGGCATTGCGTGTTGAGTGGCGGAACTCAACGCCACGGTTCGCCTCGTTACCAGAGCGATGAATAAAATATTTGAATTTATCATATAGATAACTATTTCCAAGTTTACAGGAAATATATACAACTTAATAATACTTTCTTACCATCGAACGCCATTTGGGGTAGTCTTTTATCAGTGTTTACAGCAAAATCGACCGATACCGGTAAAGGTACACCACACACTGACCGGCAAGGTCGACAGGTGACCATGGATAGCAATGGTGCAGACGCCAAGTCATCTATAAAATTTAGGCAATCTACCATGGCCATGGCCGTGATATTTGTTTTATTAATTATAGTAATTTATTATTAATTTCTTCTTCAAATATGCAATGAATGGCAGTCGTGGGGTAGCGGCACAGCAAGTGACTGTAAACACGACGGTTATGGGTTCGATTCCCACTCAGAGGAATTATTTATTTTCTCGCTTTGGTAAAAAGACAAGTCGCGATATTGATTTCCGTCATTCAGTTAGCAATGTCTTGAAAATAGGGTGGTAAATGGAGAACAGTGTCTGAACACTTATTTTCCTCTTCCTACCTTGCTATATGCGGGATTCAAAGGGGGGTTAAAAATGTTGTAGTCTGTTAAACGTTCAGCACACGATAATCGATTCCCTCACTTTCAATAATAACCTCATGAAATAAAACAAAGCAATGAATACAAGAGGATGTTCAAAATAGAATTTCGTTGCTCACATTGCTTACAAATGAACAATTACCATTGAAGTCTTTCTTTGTTCTCATATGGAACGTTTCAATTTTATTCTTACACTTCAATTGTTGTAAAATTTATTCAGTTCAAAATTAGCATTTCATTTTGTTCGTATAGGAAAATGAGGAAAAAAGTTGTCATATTTATTTGATTTCCCTTACAAAAGAAAGATTTGATATTATTGAACTAATTGTATTATTATATATTGTTCAGAGTAATAAATTTAATGTTATTGTAATATGTAACTACTGGCAACCCAAACGCGGCTTCGCCCGCTTAAACTTTGTGGTATATTATAGATAAATTATACAAAATCTTTAGGAGAAAAGAAGCTACGAGTAAACTTTCATCTCAATCTGTTCAGTAGTTTTCGCGTGAAAGTTAAACAAACATCCATCTATTCATATAAACTTTTACATTTATAATGTTTTTAGCACAAGTTTACGAAATTATTTTCTATTTTTACATGATAATATAAAGTAACTGTTATAGATTGTTATCTTTAACATTTGCAGTATATTTTAGTTTGCTTAAACATTCTTATAGGAGAAAAACAAAGAGAACATTCCTTTTATTGTTCCGGTTCAATCACGATAGGAATCACGATAGATCTCATATTTCATATATATTAACGGATTATAACTGGCACTATAATTGATAGTGTGGATCCACCCTTAATACTTACAATGACTTAAAAGTGTTTGCCGATGTATACTCTAATTTACGGAAAAAACAATAGTAACTGGAAAAATGTGGAAAACTCAAATTACCTATAAATAGAACTCTTAGAAACTGTTCCGAACCACATTAAAGAATAAAAACCCAATCTTCTAAAATATTAAATGTAACCTTGCCACCTTTTCAGATACGCTTGTGAAAAGAACACGCGGGCTTGACGCCGCCCCGGTTGATTAAAACCGAAAATATAGACATTTGTTTGCCTTTCGTGAAGATTTTAATCTAATAACTTCAAATTATAAAGCCGTAAGATGTTTATTTATTTGAGCTTTATATTTTCGATTTTATAATTTAACACTAGAAGTGCCGAAGATTGAGACCTCCCTTGAACCGCCGTCGTGACAAATTTGTCCCATTCTACTTATTATGTTGATTGTTGGTATAATACAAAAAAATATTATTAAAATAATTCGTAAAATATGTAGTAGACCATCTTTAATAATCAATTCTTATTCTTTAAAAAACATAAAAGTACCAAAAAATAAAACACAAAGAAAGAATCAAATATTTCTAATACGTTCTAAGGTCGTGACAACTAACTGAATAACTCTTACAAAATTATAAGTTATTGAAATTAGTTAATATTATTAGTAGGCCAAGTAATGCATTAATATATTCTTCATCAGGGATACATCACAGATGATTTATAACATTGCGTGGTAATGCCTCCAGAATTTGGCGGAAAATGCCAGCGGAGTGCATAGCACT
>HE671803.1:0-16987 GCA_000313835.2 Heliconius melpomene melpomene
CTAGTTATATTATACATGTATATTTGTTTGTTTTTATTCGAGTAAATAAGTCTTGCTCTATTTGGTTTTTTTTATAGATTTTTTTTCTTTTGATTCAATATAATTATATTATAGATAGTTTCGATTAACAAATACATCCAGATTGCAAGTGTTTGTTTGGCTGCGCTAATCTCATAAACTACTGGCTAGAATTTGAAAAATCTATTTGTGTTAGTTAGTCCATTTAACGAAGAACGCTATAGGTTATATTACATTTAGTTAAAAGAGAAAATGAATAAAATGAATCATAACTAATAAAAAGTACGCTGAGATGAATGCAAAAAATAAGATGAATAATTAATCGATAATGTGGAATGTGAAGAATGAAACAAAAGGGCTTGATTTGTAAATTCAATACGCTATAAAAAAAATCTAGAAAACTTGTCTCTAAATAGTTTTTTAAATTAGTGTTTTATTATGTTATAGCTTAGCTCTAGCATTTCTTTCAAACTGAACCTTAAAGCTGTTGTTGAACAATACCAAGTTGTTACATTTTACAAAGAAGAATAGAAATACAAGTATACAACCGCAGTTATTGGTCTACCAGTATGCGGAGAATAAAGGAACACTTTGAAAGTCAGATGTCAGTCAGATATGTCAGCATTATGTGGTATTTTTTATCATTTATAGTCTTTGTATACGTAGCAATAGGAAAATACTATATATGTTAAACTATTGATATATTTTTTTGTCGTATAAGAAATATATACTTATGATTTTAATTGTGGTTTTGCTTATTAAAGCTCGTGGGCGCAGCAGACATAGCCACTGACTGTAAGCGCGGTGGTTGTGAATTAATTATTTTTATTTTTCCGCTTCGGTATACAGACAGCGTTGAGTTCCACTTCTGAACACACAATTACTTGAAAATTTGGCGGAAAACGAAAAACGAAGTGTCTTAACACTAGTTCTACCCTGAAAAAGAGGAAAAGGTACTTTTTTCCCTTAATCTTAGTTTCTTTTGAAAAATATAACGTGCTTTTACTATCTAAAAATTCTTTATTCGCAACATTTCACAAAATTAAAAACATAAACGTTACACGTACGCTTTAAAAGAATAAGCAAGAAATTTGCTACAGGTGTTCCGTAGGTAGTTTAACCAACTGTCGAGATAGTTAGAACTTCCGAGCCCCAGTGAAGCCAACTCCTCCCAACTTTGTAGTTCGCTGTGGAACTTTTGAAAGTGTTAATGGTGTGCATATGTTTGTATGTAGAGTAGAGTGGAGTGTTATCTAATGTTAATGTTAAATAGGTTTTGTTCTAATTAAAGTTTTTGATTCAAGGATTGATATAAATTAAAATTTCCATAGCTCGAGCAGGTTAGGTAGAGGCAACATAGAGTTCAGTTACTCCGTTCCTAACGTATCTTGCACCAATTTTAGAAATCTTGCAATGAATCAAATGCGTGTTGAATGTTAAAACTAAAGCAAGGAAATAACTAATTCTCCTGCCTGGGTATTGAACCCAATATCGTAGTATTTCACAGTCATACAATGAGCCGCTATGCCAACACGGCTTTTTTATACTTATATATTTAAAAAGAAAATATAAATTAAGTAAGTAAAGTTTATCGGTGTGATATAGATTTTAATAACATTATTTCAAGATATTGCTGGACAAAAACAGATAAATAAATAAATAAAATTCTTTCATTTTTTTAAACTTGTAAAAATTCTTCACTTTTCTCTTCATCATCAGACAAAGCAGACGAGATCTAGTGTTTCAATCAGTAGTATTTCTATTTATTAATAAAAACACAATAAATATTGAGGCCGTCGTGGCGCACACGCACAATGTGGCACAATTGTGTGGTACAATCTCACGCGACGGTTGTGGGTTCGATCCCCACTCGAGGAAGTGAAATATTTATTTAAGTTTATATTTCTATTTTGTTCGCTCTGGTGTCAAGGTAAAGCGCGGCGTTGAGTTCTGCCACTCAACATGCAATGCCTCCAGAATTCGGCAGAAAGTGAAGAACGGAGTGTCTTAACATTAGGTTCCCTCTGCCTACCCTGCGGTGTGCGGGATACAGCGTGAAGCTGTTTTGATTTTATTTTATTCAATAAATATTATATTAATATTTTACTTTGAGTTTTGACTTTGATATAAATTTAATTTCTAGACTTCTCCTTAATAACATCTAATATTATAATTCGACGGACCTTGATAATTGAGTTTCATAGATTTAAGTAAAAGAAAAATAATACAAAGACATACTTCCACGTGGCTGGAGGCAGTGAGTGCGTTCAGTACAGTATTGTCCTTATACAATATATTTATAAATATTCTTACTTTACTTCGACAAAGCATGAAATATACATAATTATGTATTAAATAAATATGTATATTGTACATATAAGTTTTCATTTATACTTAAACATATAAATGCATATATTTGAAAATGCTATCTATCATTATTCGTTCAATTAACAACAACAATAAGAAATTAGGTTCTAGATTGTGGTTTAGATTCCCACTCAAATTAATTAATTAGTTTTCTAACGAAGTTTATAACAATAGGTAGAGAGCTACCTACCCTGCAATGTAGGCTGCTGCTTAAAAAATGTGAAGCATAATAATTATATACGTAGATATGTACACAATAAAGAGATAACATAAATAATTATATAAATATTTATACCAGTTTCCAGTACACGGGTAAGCGTAGTACGTGAGTTGGAATTTAGTTCACATAATAATTCAAGCGTACTCCTAGAGTTAAGACAAACTAGAATGACGTCCGCTCTATATACAGCTTAGAATATTAAGCTGACACCTGAAAGCTTTAAAATCGAATTGAATGTAAGTCTATCAGACTTATATTCAGTAAGTCAATGTGCCATAGTAAATTAAATAAAATATACAATTAGGCGAGGCCGTTGCGGCGCAGCGGTTCTCTATCGGGACATGAATTCATTTTGTAGCTGTGATCACAAAACTAAGCACGACGAAGCGACTTAAAACGCATTGTCTCGAAAATTCTGGGGAAAATGGCAAACGGAGAGTCATAACACTAGACTTTCTTTTTAAAAAGTTTATTTTTTAACATAACTATATAAAACTCATTTTAAGCGAAATCGGTTGAAAATAATAAATTTTAATACAAATTAAAAAGTGGCTAACGAGTTTCCACTTCATTTCTGTAGAGCTTTCCGTCGACGACAAACAAAAACTTATTTCAATATATACTTTGGAAAATTAAAAAGATTTATTATTATAAATTGGGTTTCGAGCGAGGCCGTAGACGAGCAGGTTATTGTTAGAAAAACAATAAATAACGTGATGGTTGTTGATTGAAATTCTTATTTATTTAGAAAAGTGTCGATAATTCTATATATCTAGACTATGGGGTCTATAGTAAGCAATATCAACCGTCGTGTTACAGTCGACCGGTATGCAGCTAAGCCGCCATTACTACCATCGATGTACATATTATATTATATTTACACTAATAAAGGCAAAGCCAATATATGATTTAATGCAGTTCGCGGAAAGCTTAGAGTTGGAGCCGTAACTGTGAAATTCAATAGTGTTGATGTTTGCCATTATAATTTTGGTATGTTATAGTAGCAATATAGCAGAGTAGCCAGAGGTAACTCGGTGTTAAGTCACTCCGCGATCCACCTTTTGCACCAATTCGAAATATTGCATCTGGAGTGGAGGAACTTAACGCCATGCTTTTGTGTATTAGAGCGGGAAAATATGCGTGATACAGTGTGAAGCTAGATTTACCTTTTTTCGGTACATCACAATCCGATTGTATATTACCTTAGGAATAATAACTTAATAATAACTTAGTTCAATTACCATTCCGCAATAGTGTAAGCCACTAATATGATTCCTATATCGATACTCGAGTTTAAGAAAGTAAATCTTAAAACTATAATAATTATTGCAGTCTGATATCAGGCTACGCAGAGGGAACCTTGGAACCTAGAGGTTCAGGAGGAAGACATTCCGTTCCCATTAATCATGGTCGAATTCTCGAGAACTCAACGCCGTTTAATATGTTATTAGTCCAAGGAAAATGAAAATATTTAACATTTCACTCTCCCGAGTGGCACAGTCTCACGTTTGTGATCCCGTGCCACGGCGGACAATATTCTATAATGACATGTACCGTTTTATAAGGATGTAATCGTAGTTAGTTTAACCGGATGTATTGATTATGTAATCTCATTGGGGGACATTTATATAGATACTCCAAATATGTTTTACCTTTTACTGCAGTTTCGCTTCCATGGTCAAATGAAAATAACTATAAGTTGGTTATGTAGTATAATCCTCTCCTATAAATATATTATAAAAAAAACCAATGCGTAGCATTGTATTTCCGAGCCAGTAGTTTCTAAGATTTGTGCACTTAACCAAATAAATTCTTTATTTTTGTAATATGAACATGTTTATAGCATACTATATTTAATAATTATAATATAGTTGCTGTATAAAGTGCGACTGTTTGTTCTACTTCACTTAACTAATTTGTTATTTCACTAACGTAAAATATCAAGTTGGATGGCGACTACAGTAAATATATAAATACGTGGTACAGTCACTGATATATGTAACTACTTCGCGTGATAACGCTTCAAGAATATATGGAACACTTGTAAGCGGTAAATCTTTAAACTATAGTTTGAAATAGAGCGTTAGGTTTTGGTATAATTTAGGTCATCGTGGCGCAGTGAGTAACTCGATGGTAGCGGGTTGCACTCGCTCTGCAGGTACGTAGACGAAGCGCGGAGTTGAGTATCGCAACTCTATTATTAACGTAATAACATCTGTAATATTTAAAAATG
The DNA here is from genome assembly GCA_000313835.2 of Heliconius melpomene melpomene. Lineage (NCBI taxonomy): Eukaryota > Metazoa > Arthropoda > Insecta > Lepidoptera > Nymphalidae > Heliconius > Heliconius melpomene. The sequence continues at coordinate 4,839 of HE671803.1, forward strand.
TTACTCCACTGTGTTATAATTGAACAATAATTCTTTTTATATACGACAGTTATGAATTGGATTTTCAACGAATTACATATTTATTCGCATTATTCATATACGTAGACGCCTTTTTACTTTAGTAAGAAGACATAGTAACTTTCGGAGAAAAATGGCAAACGGTAAAGCATTAACTTCCATTTTCTTTCTTCGAGATTTAGGAATAAATTTTGTAAAACCTTATATTTCTGTCAAGTCGACGTAAGGTCATAATCGAGCTAGGGCCATTATATTTTTGACACAATAAAGTTTTGTTCATTAGAGCTGGAGAGCGCCTGGCTCGCGTCCAAACATCCGCTCTGTAATTATGATTTAATTCAATAATATACAATTGCTTTAGCTCAATGGGAGGAAAAAAACGTAATATGGTTAAAATATATCAAATAATATAGAAACATCAGTTGTGTATTTGTGGATTCTTTGATGAAATAAGTAAATAAAACAATATATATGTGGATTCTTATCCGTTACCAGAGCGAGTAAATTAAAATATTAAATATTTCATACCGTTAAGGTGAAAGAAAGAGAGTGCCTTAACTCTAAATTCCTTCTACTATCTTTTTTTAGCTTTACGCTGTATCATCTAGCAAGTAGGCAGAGGAAACCAGACCGGACACTTCCAATTGCCACTTTTTGTTTTTATTAATCAAATATTATTATTATCCTTAATATCCTAGCTATTAGTAAAAAAAGAAATAAACAAATAAGACATAATTATTTAAAGTTTTTCTTCAGATACAATAGTCTCCCAGTACTACCAGTCCGACTCTATCTACTGCTACCAGGACTATGGAGCTAACTCCGCGGCTGTAAGTGTACGACCATTTGTAACACAATTTCATTGATTAATGAATTAAATTACGTTACAGTACTTTAATTTGTGTTTTAGTATTATTCTCGTACATAACTTGAATGCCTGTGAAATTTATTGGATTTAGTTTGAATTATCATAATTATTTTTAGGTTTTTGATTATTTATTAGAAGGCACAGCCCGTCGCGTTGTTAGTTGGCTTGTTTCGCTGCACGACAACGACTCAAAAAAATCGGGCTCAAAAAATCTACAAAAGAATGTAAAGAGATTTATATGGGTGCCGAGTTCTGTGTTCACTCGGAATGAACTCAATTATTCAGGCTCTTTAAAATGTTGATGGGATAGTTGGGATGGTACTTCTTGTAAAATTATTATTACTATTAACCATTAATACTTTGGTATTTTTAAAATCCCTTTATGTTCCTACATTCCTTGATCTAACCTAACCCACACCCACGCTTAGATTACTTTATTTGACTTAGCTCAAGTTTATCTTATAAGTTAAAATATACTTTAGGTATTAGTACTCGTGGCGTCTGAAGCTCAGTTTACTTAGCTCCAGCGCTGTGTATGCAAATTAACCAACTATCGACATCTCAATGTAAAATGAAGAGAGAGTAGTCGTAGAGTCAGAAAATATAAATTTTTAGAGGCAGGGTGGCAGAGAACTCGGTTACCCCGCCCTTGGCGACTTATATGTCTGTGAGTACCTGCTTCATCTTACACCCCCGCAGTTAATCATCTTCATAAGAGCACTATGAACGGAATCAGAATGTCTTACAAAAACGTATATAGTCGGCTTGAAAAGTGTGATGTGATAAAAGTTCCTTCTGCCTAGTAACACGCATATGGTAGGGGGTACCATATGCGGGTTACTGCGTGATGTTAAGTTAAGTTAGTTGAATCTTCGACGCGGTCACAAAATTACCTCATTTGACCGCTTTTCAACTTAGCTATATCATCCATTTACAAACACGAAATTTTAAAAGTCAGAAATAAATTTCAAAGGACAATATTTCAAAAAGTTAATTCAATGCATGGTCCATCGTAAAATTGCCAAAAGAGAATTACTCGTGATAAGACAGACGTGAATAATGTTATCTACAATGGTTTCCATGAATCCAAATCATAAATCAACTGAGGAATCCCAAATTTTACATATTCATGCTAAAAGCATTAATATGTAGAATTTGGGATTCTTCCGTTTAAAAAACGGTAAAAACCGAATTCTCCTCTTCTTCTTTTACCATTCACTCTTGCTCTTTTTACTTAACGCGTTACTTAACGTAGCGCGATTTGAATCCACGTCTCTTGGAGACAGTCTAAGCGCTCTGACCGCTAAGCCATATGTTCTCATCAAGCTTATACATTTATTACAACTTATGTATGTTGTTAGCATCCCTGTAGGGAGATTTTTACAAATTTCTGCTACACAAAGATTATTGCTAAGAATTATCATTTGGCAAGTGAAAATGCTATTTATTAAAAATTTTTTGTGTTATTCTACAATTAGGAAAGAAAAATATGTTTGAGAAAACTTTTTTCATACATATTTTTTTCAATTACTTCATATATATGTATAATACATAAAAAGTGTCAAGTTAAAAAAAATAATATCCAATAATAATATTACCCATTTTCGACAACGCAAATTCATATAATACAGAAATAATAAAATAAGCTGATGTAAAGAATTTATATCTCAACGGTACTTAATAACTGTAGGGCCCTCACGCCCCCTCGAGAGGAGAATCTTCATAATTTTCAGTGTGAAATTCAAAGAGCTTTATTCTTGACACTCCTTTGATATCCACAATTAAACTTGGATAAAATACTTGCTTATAACATATAAATAGATTTTTCGTAAAATTAATGTTAATATGTATTATACCAGGCGCAGCTGTTGAGGGTTAACGCAGTGGTTGTGGGTTCGATTCTCTATCGGTGCTCTAAATTATTATTTTCATATATAATTCATATATTACTGCCATCGAGAGTCTTGTTTGATCTCCAATAAGGGGAATGATTCATTTAAAATAAAGCAGTCTTACCTTTTTTCCGTATAGCGGGACAGATTGAAGCGGAATTAATTTAAATTATATTTATTGCAGCATTAAATTTTGCCATTGAACACGTAATGCCTCCAGAATTCGGCAGAAAGTGGGAACTGAGTGCCTCAATACTAGGTTCGCAGGTTCCCTCTGCCTAACCTGTGCTACGTGTACGTGCGGGATACAGTGTAAAGCTATAAAATTATATAAATAATGTTTATTTCATCGCCTAGTAAGAAAAAGGGTCGGGTTTTGAGTTCCAGCAAACAATAAGTAACATCTTCAATATTTTAATTATAAATACTTACGACACTCTTACTATTAAATTTGATGTGTTTCTCACTTTTGCCAAATAGATTACTTACCTGAAAAGAAAAAAAAGTTAAATTAATCATCAATATAATTTAAATCCCATTAATGGGAATGAAATATGTTAGCGCTAGGTTTCCAGGTTCTGAAAATCTTCTTAAATCTGAAAGAATGTCTTCAGAATTCGGTAGAAAGTGGGGAACGGCCGTGCCTTAACACTAGGTTCCCTCTGTCTACTCTGCTATGTGACGGATACAGCGTGAAGCAATCAAAAATAAAAAAAACAAAATTATTCTTTAAATATTTTGTTTCTTTTGCTTCACGCTTTTTTTATTATTATTATACAAGTAAGCGAAATACAAACTTAGATTTTAATACATTTACGAGTACACTACGGTAATAAAACATAACTACTGAAGTAAATGTTCCTTGTGAGATATTTTAGTTCGCTATATTCATAAGTTTTAGAACAATATTAGGTATAAGTTTTGAGTTAATATTTTAAATTTATGTTTAAACTAGTTTTTAACTGCAACCTTGTGTGGCCAAATGTAATATAATCTAGTATTTTTGTTTACTGAAATATCCAACATTAAATCATTTTTCTCAATGCGCATCTGTAGTTCTTGACATAAACGCTTAGCTTTACAATACAAGTCTAGATTTAAAATATTTTCGATTTCTTGGTTTACAAGAAACTCCTTGGAACGTTCATTGGATTTACCGTGCCCATCATACTACAGGGTGAGGAGTTCGCCGCAGTGCCGGGGACTGACGGTGTTAAGTTACGCTGCTTAACACAACATGTATCTCTTATATGCTCACGCGGTATCTCACATATACCTGTGTAGACAAAAGAAACCTAGACCAAGGCGCGTCGTTCAATCGCACAGATAGCTGTAGCTGCTCTGTTATTGGAGCAGTGAGCTTAATTAAGCAAACCGAGTGGAAAACTTAGGAACGTTTTAAAGTACGGCAGAGTGCAGAGCTCTTACAAGCAAATGAGTTTTGTAGTTAACAATAATACTATTTTAAATTGTGACTATAAAACTATAAAATATGTTTAGGTTACAGCAACATAGTTAAGACAAAGCGTGGCGTTGAGTTTCGCCACTCTCCGAGCAATGCCTCGAACATTTAACGTTGCGTGGAAAACGAAGTACTTTAACACTAGGTTCCTTTGCGTATTCTGCTATACGCGTGTATCACTTTAACACAGACATACGATAGTGCATACTATTATGTATATATACATATATATTTGAATAATTGGAATTCTAATCAGTTTGAAGCTGTCAGATACAGGCGAGTTAAACAAGAGTGCTCGGATACAAAATAAAATAATGGTAGCGTAAAACACGTTCATCAAACAAGCTCCACGCTGTTCGTTAAGCTCGTGTTTTTTTGTATACAAAGTATATTTTAACTAGCGGTAGCTGTTCGACTAACTTTTTAACGACAAGTTTAAATATTTTTATGACTATAATTAAGTAAGTTTAGCTTAGTAAATATTTAACATTGTTTATATTCCTAAAGAATAAGAGTAATAGAGGCAGTCGTGGCGTAGCGGTACAGTGTCTGTTATAGGTTCTATGTCCGCTTGCGAAAGTTAATTGTTTTCATTTAATAAGTTGTAATTGTGGGTTCTATCCCAGCTAGAAGTAACGCACATATTTAAAATAGTGCAACGTAATGTCTGTAGTATGTGTAGTTGATACTTTCTGCTTACTTATTTAATAATGTACAAAGAAGAAAACATGTATTAATAGCATATGTGAGAAAATTTTGTAGATAAAGTTACATTTTTTTTATACAAAACTTTTGACATTCGTTTTAAAGTTTTACAAACTTATTTTATGTCTTGGCAACGTTAACGTTGTAGAGAGAAAGGCAAACAGAAACAAATAGTTTAATTTGAGGGTGTGTGGCGCACGGTGCGTCTCACTGAACACGTGTCGGTTGTAAGTTGGGTTCTCACTCCAATGTCTGCATCTGCCTGTAATTAGTTTCATTTCTTTCTTTGCTTTAGTAACAAGACAAAGCGGGGCATCGAATTTTGCATCACAACACGCAATGTCTCGAGATTGGACAAAAATAAAAAATGAATCCGTGGACGAAAAGTGGGGAACACAGTGTTTAAGTACCAAATCAAACATTATCCGCTTAGATGCGGAAAACAGGTCAAGCTAAAAAGTAACAAATAAAAGTTGTTAAAATTATATTACTAAGTTCGAGTCACTCATTGTTGAGTGCCTGAACTTAACTAAGTTAACTGAAATATCCATACAACTCCAACTTCGCCATTTTTGTCTGTCTTCTTACTACTGCGAGGAAATGAAAATAATTGATAGATGTGAGTGGAAATCGAACTAACAACCAGATGCTGTACCACGACGGCCCCAATATATTGTACTAACAAAATTAAAGTAAACATTAAACGTGCAGCTCCAGTATCATTCAATTTGCATGAAATTACAGTGTTATTATAAACAAGGATACATAACCGTGCTGTTTAATGACATCTGCATTGCACAAATATCAATATTTGCTGTCCAAAATAGTTTAATTAAATACGATATAAAATAATAACATAATGTTTTAGGAAATATCTTCATTAGTATACCTGAGTTGCATACGAGCATTTATGCATCGTTTGTGCATCGTTTGTCTACGAAAATGAAAATTTATATGAAAATATAAGTGAATATTATTATAAGTGAATATTATTTAGAATTTTTCATTGTGTTGACTTAGGACTTAGATTTTTTCTGTGCTTTAAGGATCCATAAACCTGAATATTTAATATTAATTTCAGCTTGAAATCTCTACGCGATCTCGAGATAAATGGTCTTGACGGACGGACTGACGGACAACAAAGTACGAAACCCTAGAAACAAGTTTAAGCGAGCGACGAAGGCTCGGGTCACTAGTATAAGAAGAAATAATTATAAAACGAATGCGTTTATAATTTGCTTTTATCAAGTCAAGTCACGTTGTAAACAATATATTTTATATAAATAATTTTATATAAAGGCTTAGTAATTAGATATTGTAGTAAGGGTGTTGTAGAATTAGCTTGACACCGACTTCAAAATTATAAAATATTTGTAAAATTAGAAGTTGTTAGAAGTCGGTTTTTCTTTTTGTTAAAAATTAATTTATTTTACGATTTTAAGTGATGGGTAGATCTTATAATGATGCTTCTTAAACGAGTGGTGATGGTGGTGGTAGTGGTTGTCAACGAGTGGTTGTGGTTGTCCTATGTAAAACTTTATTTAATTAGGTATTTAATTAGGTATTTAATTAGGTATTATTTTTGTGCAAAGTTACACTTTGGTATATTGACAAGAACATACATAAAAAGTATTCGGGCGAATTGAGAATCTCCCTTTTTTGAAGTTGGTAGAAAATGAGAACATCCTCTTTTTTGAGGTCGATTGAAAAGAAATGCAACGATCAGGAATTTTTTTAAAACTTCTGACATCAATTTAAAAAGTTTTTGCTTGTAACTATTAAAATATAATCAATTTTTTACCAAAAAAAAACAAACTTTCTCAATTTTCACCGGATTTCATAATCGGAACCTAACCAAACTTTCTCCAAATTATCCTTGAAGTGTATCCTTTCAAATAAAAAAAGAATCATCAAAATCGGTTGGCGCGACATTGAGTTATTCGTCTATTTGTCGCGCACATACCCAATGCAAATTTAAGACTTATGTGATTTTCTCATAGATACCATTGTCAGAAATGAACCAAAAAAAAATGGGACCATTCGGGAAGCTTCACCTTTCAAACAAAAAAAAATCAAAATCGGTTCACCCAGTCAAAAGTTATGAGGTAACAAACATAAAAAAAAAATAAAAAAAAAAATACAGTCGAATTGACAACCTCCTTTTCTTACAGAAGTCGGTTAAAAAAACAATTACTTCAATAGCTGATAGCTCAGAGTATTATTTCTATATACAATTAGTATAATATTTTAATAAGCAGCTTTACGATTTTTCCTGTTAGTTTTTATGTATTGTACTTCCCACTGAGTTCGACTCGCACTTGCTCTGTTTTTTATATAATATACCAAGGGCAGGTAGAGGAAACATAGTATTAAGAGATACTGTTTTTCACAATCAGTCAAATTTTCAATTACACATGACAAAGACATTACGTTTTGAGAGGCAGAATTCAAAGTTGTGAGTTGATCCTCTCGAGCGGGGATCGAACCACTGCGTTTGTCTTCAATCCCTGTTCATTTATCCGTTATTCGTTATCTGTAGTCCGTTGTCTAATCATATTAACACCCACAACCGTTATATATGGTACCACAACCACCCCATTGTACTATAATTTACACAAGGAGCTCTAGTGTCTTAGATTAACCGAAACGCGGCAACTTAATTCCATAATGCAACGTAATAAAACTATTAAGACGCATTTAGATGGCACGTTTACATACATTTGTACCGAAAATTATACGTTGATATTGTAACGATTTATTTATTATTATTGTAACGATACATTTTATTTGGCATTTCTATCATCTAATAAAAAGGCAAAGAGAAATTAGAAATACATCACTTTAATTTATTCTTTGTATTAAGTAGCAACATATTACGTTGTTACGTATTAAGTAACAATAGCAATCTTTGCCCTCAACTTCGTCGGTGTGGATTTTTAGATATAAAATGGAGAAAATCTTTTTTATCGTTACAGTACTTAGTAATAAAGAGAATTGCTCTCTAAGTGCTCCTCTGCACTCTCTGTCCTCCTTACATGTTATCCCAAGTGTAGTTTCATTTGCGTTATCTGGCGCGGCCCGCGAGGTGTAAGCTAATTTTTTTCTTCGATTTCTGAACGAGTTCAAGAACGATCAATGTATGTGATAAAAAAAAATCTATAGTCACGACGAGCTTGATGATAAAATGCAACAATTAATTATTACTGACGAAACAGATGAGAGTAAGTACCACGAGTCCGGTGTAGACGAATTGATATATGGACCGTTTGTTTTGAAAGTGGTGTAAGTCCATTTTTTCCAAAAATGAGCTATCACGTAATTCATGCTTAATTTAATGTAATTTTTTTATATATAACTAGTCCGTGTTTAATTTCTCAAAAAAACCCATGTTTTGAACAACTTAAAATCGGTCGGTAAATGAAATTGCATAATCATCGACATACTAACCTTTAATTTTCTCGGAACAAAAGAAAATGGACTTACACCACTTTCAAAATAAACGGTCCATATTTCCATGGACTCTGTATATTTCTTTCGCCTCGTCCACCCCTGATCAACCTCCACATGCATGGCTCTGCAGGTCCTCCCTTCCACTTTGTTGATCAATGTACCTACATAGTGCTCTTGAGTCCGCACTAGTATGTAGTCAGCAATAAATTTAGTTTAGTGACAGCTTACACTGTAACGGCATACAATATACAGCGGAAACTATAAACGTATCAAATATTAATTTAGCTCAGCAAATGTAAACCTAAGTAGGAATTGTAAGTTTCTTGGCTCTATTCAAATTATTTCTTTATAAAGTATACATGATATATATCATGAAGGTCTGGTTGGACGCTCCAATCTCTCGTTGGAATAAAAACAAATATTTATTCTAAAATAAATGAGTACTAATGATAATATAATTTGGATGCCGCGCTCGTCACTAAAAACGAAAACGAAATAGCCTTCCATGTTTAAAACATGTAATCTCATTAATATTCGTTGGATGGCAAAACCCGATAATAACAAAATCACTTAACTAATCGACGGCAACATATTTAAGTATTTAACGAAACCTATAAAATGTTTTCCAATTATCAACAAAATTTATCAATTATATCCATCTAAGTTCATTTTGCTAGCAGAATACGTCCTCAGTATTGAGTGGCGTAACTCAACGCCACGCCGAGTGGGAATTGAACACACAAGCGTCGCGCTGATGGTCGCGCGCTGGCAGCAGTGGCAGCATTCCTCTACACCTCCTGCTTAATTAGCTGTCACAAGTAGTATGCCACATTGAATGAACTTTGTTATGGAAACGGGGAATCCAGATTAACTCGTTTCATATCCTCAACAATTTTCCTCTTAATGCAGGTGTAATATTTACATAAAAAGTATTTAAAAATTGCTGTTTGATTATCTATACTAATGTAATAAACACTGATATAATAAAGCGGTAGAGTTTATTTATTTGTTTGTTCGAATTACTTTTTTAAATTTTTATTGAATGTTATATTTCTCAGGAGTGGTATAGGCTACATAATATTACGGTGGGTAGGTCGTAGTTAGCCTTAAATAACGAAATAACAAAGCACGACGGTTGTGAACTCTCGGGGGACTAAAGTATATAAATATTTTACGTTTTTTAATGTGCTGACACTTAAGAAATAAAAATACTTTTTACAACTTTTATATGTTTTATAAAAATGTTAAAATGGATCCATTTTTTACTCTGACGAAGCAATGCATTGAGTTTCGCCCCTCATCACGGCGGAACGGAGTGCTTTAACAATAGAGTCTCCTCTGTCTACCTTGCTATCGGGTAAAAAGTTGATTCTGCAATTTAAAATAAAATAAGTAAGCAAAACCACAAGACATCACTAATGCTATAAAATGGTATTAATAAATAAAGCCCCGCCTTTAATGCACAGTAGAGCGCTCGTACTCGCGACTGCTGGCTGTTCTACATACACTCACATACAAACATAAAAAACACAAAATGAAGATCTTATTTCGTAAGTACATTTCTATTATTATTGGTATATTGTTTGACGTTTGTTAGTCACGTGATGTCAGCATTGTTGTGTGGACACAATAAATCTTAATATGTTTTGTTGGCAGGCAGACTTTATTTTTTAACCATTTTTTTCTAGATCTTAACTTTTTTTGGTTGTTTATTATTTCTTAATCAAATGTAAAGACACTACGTTTCAGCAGTCACTAGTAGCAGTCAACGCCATACTCTCTCTATCAGAGCAGAGGTAAATGATAATTCATTCCCCGGTCGGTATCGCAGTCCGACCGCGGCACTATAACATCAATATTGATATAAATATTATTCATATATATATTTTGTAGTCATCATGTCTCTACTCTTCGCGTTAGCAGCAGCAAGGAGTGGATGCATCTGTCCAGCAGTGTACAGCCCCGTGTGCGCTACTTCCGGCAAAACGTTCAGTAATCGATGCCAGTGAGTATTCATAGCGAATCTGTGAATGTGCCCTCAGTTTATTAATTGTAAATTGTGTCAAAGTTATCAAGAAAAATAAAGCATGGTTATTGGTGAAATGACGAAGTTAAGAAGCCGTCGTGCTGCAGCTGCAACATCTGTCTTGCTTATAGTCACACGCTATACCTAACATTAAATTCAAATTGAAATTCATAATATTCTTTATTCAAATTTACTATTACAAGCACTTTTGAATCGTCGAATGAACATATGAACAATAAGCTACCACCGGTTCGGAAGGCAGTTCTGCTGAGAAGAGCCGGCAAGAAACTCAACAGTTGCTCTTTACAAAGTCAATGGTACAATTTATACACTAGCTGGCTGCTATTTTGCATTACATTCGATAGACATTAATTCCATACATGTTTATCCTCTAAATATTCTTACTAACAGTGTAATAAGCTTTACTTTGTTAGAACTTTTTTTACAAATACTTTAAATTTTGGTAGTGGCTTAGAATACACTGCGGAATTTTATTATATACACGTATACTCATAAATACATTATTAATATAAAAATGTTAAAGAAAAAATCTTGTTTCAGATTATCCTGCGCGCGCGCCTCTTTCAAGCATTCCGGTCCCTGCCGTAGACACTAATATAACAGAATGAGTCACGCCAATACATCAAAATTTTACTTTAACAGTACTGCATTGAATGCACGTACTCGTGCAATTAATAGTAGTTTTTGTTTCATCAAATTCGGATCAGGATTTCCAAAGTTTCGGCGTTGTAATGTTTCACTACTGCCAGCTGCTGCGTGACGTCACGCGACGACTGTTATGTCCGATTACGGGAGATACGGAGTGTTTTTAATAATTTCAATACAATTAGTATAAAAGCAATTGAATCTATACCAAGAGCGAGAGAAAAACGAGCCAAAGTATGAAGGTGTTCGCCAGCGCCGACTGGCAAGATGGAGCATCTAATGTGTAATTTTTGCAGATAGGAAAAAAATAAAAAGTAATTTTTAACAAAAAGAAAAACCGACTTCTAACAACGAACTAAAAAGTGAAAAATAATTTTACAAAGATTTTATAATTTTGAAGTCGGTGTCAAGCTAATGCTACAACACTCTTACTACAATATCTAATTACTAAGCCTGTTTGTTTTACTTGGCACCGACTTCGAAATTATAAAATCTTTATATAATTATTTTTCACTTTTTAGTTCGTTGTTAGAAGTCGGTTTTTGTTTTTGTTAAAAGTTAATTTTTTTAACGTGTCATTCAATTTTAGTTCGATATGACCGAATTGTGTCCCAGACGCCATTATGACATTTTATGTAATCTGTTACATAATTAATATTATTTTGAATCTATTTTTATTGTACAGCTTAAATAAAATATATGCATATTTAAAATTTACAATTTAAATATATTTTGCATTAAATCAACATGAATATTTTAAAACTTTACAAACAAAATAAAATTAAAAAAATAAACATAACATAGGAATAATATAATATTCTAGAAACGTTAGAAGAGCATTGCCCTACTCGTTGTACTTCGAGCGAGCTGGACGTGGTTTGTTTACTTGTTTAATTTATTCGTGTAGTGTCACTTTAACACATCGTCGTTTAAAAGCTTAGTTAGAAGTTACATTATATTAGCGTATACATACTGTGTTTGTGCAGTGGATAGTCAACGTTCGAACTGACAAGTTTTTAACAACTAACTTACTATCCATTACGTCTATTTGCGCTGAAGTGG
>HE671804.1:0-29772 GCA_000313835.2 Heliconius melpomene melpomene
CGCACTTTTAAAATGAAAGTTTTCGTACTTATGCTAGGTTTAATGGTTATATAAATTTTTAATTTTTAAGCTTGCGGATAAACATTTAATAATATCTATTTTTTAACGTGTCATTCAATTTTAGTTCGATATGACCGAATTGTGTCCCAGACGCCATTATGACATTTTTATGTAATCTGTTACATAATTAATATTATTTTGAATCTATTTTTATTGTACAGCTTAAATAAAATATATGCATATTTAAAATTTACAATTTAAATATATTTTGCATTAAATCAACATGAATATTTTAAACAACTTTACAAACAAAATAAAATTAAAAAAATAAACATAACATAGGAATAATATAATATTCTAGAAACGTTAGAAGAGCATTGCCCTACTCGTTGTACTTCGAGCGAGCTGGACGTGGTTTGTTTACTTGTTTAATTTATTCGTGTAGTGTCACTTTAACACATCGTCGTTTAAAAGCTTAGTTAGAAGTTACATTATATTAGCGTATACATACTGTGTTTGTGCAGTGGATAGTCAACGTTCGAACTGACAAGTTTTTAACCACTAACTTACTATCCATTACGTCTATTTGCGCTGAAGTGGATGAATATTATCTTCGTTGCTTGACATTATAAGTCTTACAAGTTTAAATGTAATACATTACATATTTATTTACATATAATGTTATATATAATAGTATATAAGAAATATCGTCCAGACATGTAGTCGATCTGTTAATTACAATCGCAAAGAATCGTAGAGAGCAGTGTTGAGTTCCACCACATATGTAGAGTACATACAATGTATGAAAAATCGGTCGATAACTAGGGAACGGAGTGTCTCAACACTCTTCTCTGTTCTGTTAGCATACGACGTAAAGTTATAAAATACCAATTTGGACAATTGTTATTCTTACTTCTTAGTTATCATCAAAATCTTTAGTATCTGAATGGAGTCATCATTGATATTGTCATTGTTCTTATTTCAGTCAATGACGCGATAAGACATAAGAGTAGGTAATGTTAGATACATATTCCGTAAAAAAGATTACTGTAGGTAATTATAAGTATGTTGTAAAGCTATAAATGAATTGAATTTAATATTTCTATTTCTAAAAATAGAATATATTAAAATAAATAATAGTTGTATTTCTATGCAAACACAATTTATTTTAATAAAGACCCCAAAAGTTTTACAGACACTGATGTTACGATTTTATCTATTTTATATATATTAAATGATGTTATATGTTTACAATAACATTTTATTTATAATATTCTTTTCATAACACGTATAGTACAGCAACGTTTCAAGGTATATCTAACAATTATCACATACATCTCAGTTGGCGCCATACCATTGTTTTTGTTATTAATTATTATTTCTTAGCTGACTCATGGTAATAATATTTCTAGGTAAATATACAATATGTATGTTTTTGACCTGTGGCTCGGATGACTTCATTTCACGATGTTTATACAGCTGGTCGACAATGCACTAAGTGTTAACCAAATGAATATATTGTTGATTCCAATAAGGACTGGCTAGGTATGTAGATTGAAGACAATCTCATATATATAGATGTACATAATTCACGTAATATTTATGTATTTAATTATCATTTGTAAAGATATTGATTTAATAATAAATTAGTTATTAACTTAAATGTAGAGACGCTTTTTTTCGTATAGAACAAAAATAAAGTGGAACGACAAAACATAATACAAGTGTTGAACGATACCTTGGAAATAAAGAAAATACATTTTGAGCAGAGCAGAAAAAATAATGTATCGTTAGACTTTGTAACTTTAATGAAATTAATGTTAAATTTTAAATGAAACTGTTCTTAGATGTGTCACTGAATCTCTTTTTTTACAAAATTTTAAAAGTATAAGAAAAGAAAATACTAAAAGTATTATCTATTCTCAAAACAAAATGAAATGAAATGATAAATACATAAATCTACTAATATTTGTCTTTAACAAAACTTAATTATAGTTACAATATTTAGATAAATAGTTAACAATTTAACAGACATAATACAGATAATATATCTGGTAGAGTACTTAAGAGTCCAGACATTTACGCAATAAATGAACTATCACACTTATTTGTCAACGGTCAATAAACGGTCACGCCACCAGTCGGCGAGTGTACTATTGAATGACAACTCACATCACATTATAATATTGAATGAAGAAGATAGCATTGTTTTTATTTAAATATAGTTGGTTGAAGTTTTAATTTTATATTTACTAATAAATAAAACTAGTGCACTTGTTGAAAATTCCACTATAATATATTTATTTTTGACAATGATTTACTCTTTTTACCGTAGGTACCGTACATTTCCTTCGTGTGTTCTCCATACATCAAAATCAGAAAGACATTTTACAGCTGTACTCAGACATTAGTACTGACGACAATGCATATATTGAGGCTGATTTAATTTCATTTTGTATACTATTTGACCTCCTTAGTCTTTAGGTGTCGAGTAACAAAACAAACATACACCATACATACTCGTGCCCACCTTTGAACGTGGTTATTTTTATTATAAGTTACAAAAAAGGAAAGAAAGAAGTTTGATATAAACAAATTATTAATTTAACTTATACACTATTTAAAAAATTAAGAAAATACCGAGTTAATTATAAACACTTTTGTGCAAAGTCACTGTCCGTGTTTACGTTCGCGTCGCTTTTGAAGAGCGAACGCCAAAATAACCGTGGCAGAGTCATAACTTTTAGACATGCTGTAAATTTGTATTTTAATAAACATTTCAGAGATTATAAGACACTTTAGGGATCTGAGTTACGAGCTATACGAAAGAAAGACTAAACTATACTTTTATATTTTTACAGATAAATATTTCGCTTTACTGGAGGCCAATCGAGAGAATATAGACCTAACAAACTCCATTGAAATAAGTGCATGAGGGCAGAACCTAACATCTTGTTTCTGCTACTAGATGGCTCCATAGAATGTATTATTAGGATGTATAACATTTGTTATCTATAGTATTAAAACAGTAAAAAAATGTCTCTATGTAAACAGAAAAACTATTAGAATACTCTATTATTATTAAATTTTTCTGTTTACCTATTTGTCTATTTGTGCACATACGCACATATGCTTCGCAGCGGTTTTGTTCGAATTAGATTTTTTTGTTGTATAGCTAAGGACAAATAGACTAAATGTTCTTTGCAAAAATAAATGAAATCACATCAATTACAGAGCAATACAACCAACGAGTCGTAGCCGTATAGCCGTAGCATACTTTTCATTTATTCCCTCTCGACGATATATTGTACAATACGCAAAGTTTTAAATACCTGACTTTAAAGAGGCCAATACACATCAGCCGTACTGTACTTTCGAGTAGGTGTACTTGTGTGTTGGCGTGTCTAGAGTGCTTACAAATTCAATAAATCATCTGTTTATAGTTTAGTGTATTAGATATACATGTACTCGTATATATTACACACTTTTGTATTATTATTTGTATGACAATAGTTTGTACGTATGTAAACATAGAAGGAGTTTCGATATTATATGTATGTAAATTCATTATTATTATAATAAATATTTGAAATAAATACTGACAATATCTCCACTTTCCGCCTACACCTCGAGGCATTGTGTGTGGCGAAACTCAACGACGTGCTTTACCTTGTTAGCAGAGCCAGAAAATGAAAATATTAAATAATTCTTTATGATTTTTCTGTTATGATATAATTATGTATATGATATCCTCTTTCAGTATATTTTATTTATTTATTTTAGCTTCACTTTAGATTTTCTTTTCTATTTTCTTGCCAGTCTTTTAATAGATATATCTTTTAAATATTCTATCGGCCATATACTTTATGAATTAAAATTTATTGAAGACTAAATTTGCATTTAATTTAAAAGGTGTTTGTGTTAAATGAGCACAGTGAAGACAGGTGCATTCTAGTTTTTGTGTTTTGATGAACTTAATATATTTAAATATGACAAATTTATATAAATATATTTTTTTAGGCCAATAGGTCAAGGTGGAATGGTATTGTTTATATTTTGGTATTAATGGTATGTTTTTTTTTGAAGCTCCACTTTTTTTTTACTTTATGTAGAAAAATATTTTTAGGTTACTCCAGAAGACCAACGCTAACTAAAAAAATGTCCAAAAACGTTGGTGGTAATCAAATTGTAATAAAATACAACATCAAAAAATATCTTCTTCGTTTTATAAAATAAATATACTTATATGAATGATTCGACGCATATAAAAAACATTGCCTTGTCACTTTATACAAAAGTAGTAGACATGTATACCTAATATTGTTGAACGTAATAAAGAAATGTGTGTAACTTTTATTTAATTAATTTATAATATTATTATTATATATGACTAGCGGCCCGCTCGCGGTTTCACCCGCGTGAACTATTTTATTATTAATTTCTGTCTCCATGACTACGTCCTAGTGACGTCTATGCAAAATTTGAGACTCCTAGCATTTGTAGTAACGAAGTTTCATACAAACTTTCGACCCCAAAAACAACCCCTTAGAAGTCGAATATTGCAAATTCCCGTCTTAGCGAGCACCTACGTCCTATAAATAACTCCTATGCAAAATTTAAGATTCCTAGCACTTGTAGTTTCTGAGATTTCGTGATGAGTGAGTGACCTTTCGATTTTATATATATAGATAAATAAGAATCTATATATTAATATTAAATGGCAACGGCTGGCCTCTATTAAATAAATAGATTAAATATTAATATAATAGGTATATATAAATTCTTCAAAATATACGTCACAATACTGACCTTGTCCAAACCAGTTTAAAGTGGTTTTTTTTACAACGCGCCCACCCCCGCTATTTACATTAAAAGACAGGTGTTTCTATTTGGCAAATAGAAATAGTTTAATCTAGAAGTATTCACTTAAATATAATTATGTACATAGCGCAATTGTACTTCGAAACGAGAATGTACTTGTTTGTCTATTTTAATTAAAATGTAAAAATGTTAATTATTTACTATACTATACTATACTATACTATACTATACTATACTATACTATACTATACTATACTATACTATACTATACTATACTATACTATACTATACTATACTATACTATACTATACTACTAATTATTACTATACGAATTTACTATATGAAGATTAAAAAATTATTTTGTACTAATATTAATTCACAAAATCTTGAGCTAAATCAGCTTCACGTTGTATCCCGCTCACAGCAAGGAGGCAGAGGGAACCTAGTGTTAACCACAAAAGCTGCTGAGCTAAGTCTATTCGCCAATCCATCAATATGAGGTCCCCACTGTAAATTAGAGTCAATGGTGATATCGAGAAATACCGTAGAAATGACAGGATCCATGGCTTCACCATTCAAGAATACATCAGCTCTACAATAAATTGTTTGTTACGGTTTTCAGTTATCCAAAAACATTATCACAGTGACAGAATTATTACATTATTTAATATTTAAAAAAGATTTAAGTAATCAGTTTATTTATTCTATACTAAGCTACGACATATCCTTTTTGATGAGGCAAGTACATACATTCCTGAACGTATACCTTACACATATTCATAATATTGACAATGCGAACTGTGGCGCCAGTAGCTTTATATACAACTAACTATAATTGTTTTATCAATTCCATTCATCTTATAATAACGATATACATACATACATTCATTTATGTTGTGTAAGTATGACAACCATAAGAACTATATGAAAATATAGTTTAATTAAAACTAATATGATAAAACAAATACCGTAACACTGCAAAATACTGCCAAATTACAACGCCATTAAACAAAATATGTACTATTAATTATTGTAAATAGCTAGAAATAACCATTCGAGACCATTGGTTGAACTCTCGCCGGAATCTAGATTTTAATATTTTCTTATAATTATGATATTTATTTTGTTTTACCGTGTTAGTAGGTCAAATTGCGGCCTCGAAACCGAGCCGAAAGTGGAGAACGGAGTGTCTTAACTTTTTATGGTACTACCCTGCTATTTGCGAGACAATACGTGAAAATGAAAATGTAGAATTTATTGCACCGTAAACCTAAAAAACAATAACGATATATAAATACGAAAGTAAAAGCTGTAGCACATTTCAGCGGTCGTTCCAATTTCTTGTTCAATTAGAGTCTATTTTGAACTAAAAAGAGGATGCCATTTTCCCACAACACATACCCACTATGCTATTAGCATTTTTTGCGTATTGCTAGTAATTGATTGCTTTATATTTGGAAATGCAGCTTTCTCGTTTGCATTAGAAGAAACATTTAGTTAGCAAGCTGAAAAAAAACTATTCTACTTATTTTAGCATGGGAAAAAAACCACTACTTTTCTATAGATTTTATTGCACATTCATGCCTGTGTGAGGCCGCAAGACCTAAATAATGGTTAAGATCCAATGCGTTACGTTAAACAATAAACAAACAATCTCAATAGGCACATTTGTTTTCTCAGTAACCAGTTACTCGTACGTGTTTTGTTTCACGACGATACTCGCACACCATTCAGTTATTTCGAAGAAACGATGCACTCGCTTAGAGTATTGATACAAAAAATAAAAACAAGCTAGTTACCAAACTTATGTGAAATACTAAGTATCTGAGTACATTTTAAAACAAATTTCATCTATACTAATATAATAAAGCGGAAGAGTTTGTTTGTTTGTTTGTTTGTTTGTTTGTTTGTTTGTTTGAACGCTAAGATCTCTGGATCTACTGGATCGATTTACTTTGTTTTTGTTTTGTATGAAAGCTGCATTCTTCAGAAGTGTTATAGGCTATATAATATTACATTACACATATATACTAATAAATTAAAATACTTTCTAATTTGACATGCAATTTATTCTGCCATGTTAATAACAACCGTCGTCGCTACGCGACCGCGTTCGTTACCGCGTCATTTTGATATTCATCATTATGAAAATAAATATAATAATCACTTTTAGCATTTCATCTATATTTCTATAGAAATTATATTCTTATATTTCAAGCAGGCGTAGCCGCGTCCGGGTCCGCTAGTATTTCATATTATTCAACATTTTATTATTATTGATTTTTGAATGAAAGTGAATTTCAATTAAATATAATAATTAAATCGTCGTTAGATATTACCTACCTTTCTAATTTTCTTTTTATAATTAATCGTGGAAAGCAAAGTTAAAGCATACTAAGCATCATTCCCTTGAGTTATATTTGAAAACAAGTTTTATTTATAATTGAATAATAAATGTATTTGTTCTCAAGCTAACCCGTCGTCTAACATAATAAATATAAAGTATAAACGGCTTACATAAATAAGATTAGGTCGTGAACGAGTTCATGGTTATACAAGAGCAGGTGCAACCCTAGGGTTGCCATGACTATACATTACGCTATTTGAATAAATAATATAATTTTTAAATTTCTATTTTAAAATAAAGTGCTCTTTACTTCTGTTATCTTAACTTTTATTTGATTTCTTTTCAAGTGAAATTATTAAATTTATATATCTCAAATTGCATAGTTTTTATTTATGTACTAACTCATAACTTACATTTTAAGAGTGCTCCAAAAACTATATTATATTTTCATAATAACTAGTTTACTATTAAAAAGAAAAATAAAGACGTTACATTGTAGAAAATTTTGTACATCCTTATATAAGTACAAAAGTTGAAAGGAGATTACAGTCATACAACGTACTATGCGTACTCAAAATATAAACTACTAACATTTATTAAATACATGATAGGTGCGTACATAGGAGAAAGAGAGAGAGAGAGCAGCGGAGCTTTAAAAAATTAACATCTTGAGTAGGCGTCTATTTCTATTTTATCTCTGTCCATTAATTACTTTAAGAGACATAAAAGTATTTTTTAAATATGTACATTAAAACATTTAGTGACATCTACAATCCATTTAAGTAATAAATGTTTATTACAAACAGCTGTCGTACCTCGAGGTTTGTGGTATTCGGGCCATTTTACATATACGTTAGTTTTATTAATACACAGAAATCATAATTATCAATCTCATTACAGTTCATAGACAAGAACATTCCGTTTATTAGAAAATTTTTGTTATTATTCATATTTTGTATTCAACAAGTTAAAATATATGATGTCTATGGTATACCTGAATATTTCTATTTATTATAATTATTATTTAACATATGTAATTATATTGAATAATTTTTCAAAGTTTGTTGGTTTATAGCTATTTGAATATATCTCGGAACCATGTAAAAACAAGTAATAAATATATTTTAGGTATTTATAGCAACACATAATATTTATATTTTTATTTTACCGCTCATAATATGCTGAAGAAATAAATGTGGATTTTACATTTATGTCAAAATCCATTATTATTCATCCATTATTAATTTATATCTTTTTCTAAACAAAGCGTGACATTAATGAAGTGTGTAGAAATAAGGAAATTCGTTTTCTATCTCGAATATTTAGATTTTTCAAAAGAAGATATGCGTCACGGTCACCGCGAAAAGTATACAGTTCAAGGAAGTATAGTTTGCCAATTTTATTTTTAAAACTGACCCGCCAACCGCCATCAGTTCCTAGTTGCGAAACACTTCTTGCGAATATATAGATTTTCTTTTATCGTAATGTTTAACTCGCTAAAAAGTAAATTTGTCACTGTCACACGTTTCCTTGTTATATAAAAAATAAATTTAAAAAAATCAGCTTCACGCTGTATCCCACACATAGCAAGGTATCTGGGACAATAGTATATAGACACTCTGTTCCCATTGAGACATTTCCGTTCCCTACTTCCCGCCGAATTCTGGAGGCATTGCGTGTTGGGTGGTGGCGAAACTTAACACCGCACTTTGAGAGAGACGTGCCTATTTTGTCTCTGCTTGCAGGGAAATGTTTTAAACGAAATATATTTAGACAGTATTATTATAATTTGTTCAGCAGATATGTCACGACTCACGATATAACTAAAGACATTTATTTTATAATGTAGGTATTATATACTTATACTCCACTTTATGTTATGGTATTGCGTGTTAAGTGACGCCTTACTTTGCCTCGTTACCAGAGGCAGGAAATGTAAAAGTTAAATATGTCAGTCCCTCGAGGGGGACTCGAACTCACAAACAGCGTGCTTACATTTAAAATTACTAATAATATAAGCTCAAAATTCATTCGTTGCCAGTTGAACATCCCGAATTTCTAGAATACTATTTGCAATTTGGCACATCATAGAAGTCTTTGTCTTTAGCAAAGTGATTTTGTCATTTTTTTATTTAAACATCAAATGAGTTAAGAATCACTTTTAAAATTGCAAGAAAAGTTTTTGGTTTTTTTTTTATTTAATGTTTACTTCATTTTTTTATTCATCTCTTATTTACTAAGAGTACTACTATATTGAGTATTGAACATTTTTAAAATCTATTTAGGTATGTAGCAACGATATAGACATTTTACTCTTAATTTAAAATATAATATATCTAAAGTTAAAAATATTTATATGATATTTACACAGTAAAAAGTTTATTACTCACATAACTTACAGCAACATAATAAAGTGTTTAAGAATAACTGACAACAGCATATGCAGTTGCAGATCGTCAACCGACCGTGACCGCAATAGGAGCGACGTCGTCATAGTGGATGCCTACCTCTAGTGCACTCTATTACATTTAGAATAAATGTAATATGATTACGTCAAACAATTTCAGTATTTAAAATCCTGTGTCAATTTATAAAATAAATCTATAAAGATTATTTTTTAGAGTAGATGTAGATGAAACAAAGTAGGTTGAGGCATGAGTGGAGTAAAGCAGGAGATGCAGAGATAGTAGCGTTTGGCGTTTTGTTCTCTCTGGCTACCCTGCTAGGGATAAATAGTGAAGCTAAAGAAAAAAATATAACAAGCTATAAATGTCATTTAAAGCTGTAGCGCTTTTTTAGACTATCAAATCTAATTAGAAGTCAAATTGACTTTGAATCTGTTGTATGATGTACCTACCTATCTAATATTTATCAAATATCAATTGACCCCTTTAGGTGTGATTGAAACTGTAACAGAACATGCAAGACTTACAAATATTTTCTGTTATATAAGAAACCTATAAGTTGGATTATTTACCTTCAATAAGCGCGTCTATCTCCATCTCAAAGGCCTGCAACGCACCTGTAGCTCCTCTGGTGCTGCACGGAGTCGTGGGCGGCGGTGATCATCATCAGGTGACCCGAACGCTGGTTTGCCTTGTCCTTTCTCCATAAAAATAAAATTTTAGCCAACTTCTGTAAAAGGAGGTTATCAATTTGACAGATTTTTTTTGTGTTCGTTACCCTGTTTACTTGACTGGGTGAAAGGATATACTTCAAGGGTAGTTTGATGAGAGTTTGCTAAGTTTCGGATTAAGGGATCCGGTTGAAGTCGATTTTTTTATTAACATTTAATGGAAAATTGAATATACCGCGATGAGTCACTTACTTTGTAGACTATATTGCAAAATAACAAATCTACAATTTAAAGTAACTCTATAGGCCCTACAAAAATTAAAATGCCACAAACGACTGCAGTTGCAACTACCTACGGATCGTCAACCGGCCGTGACCGCATTAGAAGTCGTGAACTCCATCAGTATACCGCACCGCACTGTTTACGATCAATTTAGTTACATAAGCCAATAAATCTGCACTATGATGGATGCACCTCGAGAAATGTATGGAATTTCAAATTAGGTACTTTATTTTAAAGATACTTAAAATAATATGGTCAGGACATTGCCTTGCTCTAGTAGGCACCTTTTTGTTTAATTGTAAAATAAGAAAAAATGAGAAATGAATCAAGTCTCCCGACCAGCAGGGACATTTAAACCGGAGCATGGGGAGAGTTGAACATTTTATTTTTGAGGAAAAAAACCCATTTTTAATTTAAATTATATTTTTTTTATTAAACTTACACAATAATTACTTTGCTTTACCATTGCTATCAAAAAAATGAATAATAAGACAAGATTTTATAAGCATACGTAATATAATGTTTTCTCTGAAGTAAAGAAAACATATAATTAATATGGAGTTTATTTTATATCCAGGATTTTAGGAATAAGATCTTTTAAGTAAATGAATAGGATATTATGAGTCATTTAATTTTTAATAATAAACTAATAATATATATTTTTTTATAATTGCCTTATTTATAAAATGCTGCAATTACTCAATCACTCCAAATAAAACATTGCTTTTATTTACAGAATTTAAAATATTTTGAACTAATTTAACATTTTCGTAACTTTAATCATTCATGAGGCTCGTCGTGGCGCAGGGGCCGGACCGGAGTGCCCTAACATTAGACTTCCTCTGCTTTCTCTGCTGTATGTAGGATACAGCGTGAAACTGAAAAAAAAGAATCATTCTTATTGTAGTTTTCGAAGATAGAAACTTAAATTTTTTATGTTCTATATCTATAGTATATTCTTTAGTTAATAACAAAAAATGCTTGTTAGTTTTTAGAAATTATATGCTCCTAAGACATTTTTAATGGGTGCAAAAGAAAAAAAGTAAAAAAAATACTATTCACTAAAATACAATACAATATTTATATTTAGTAGGTACATAAGTATATTAATTATTAAACAAATCATAGTTATTGATTGAAAAAATGACCTTTCCAATATAATTTAAGGGAAGGAACACGATCACGTCATTCTTATTGCCAACAATTGGTAAATTGTCAAATTATTTCAGATTGGTCATTAGATAAATATACACCGTTCCCATAACAGAGAATTATTAAAAACTTATAAATATTTTTTTACCCATTTTCATATGGCAATAACTCAATAAAACTTAGACGTGCATATATCTAACAATAATATAAGGTATACATAACTCCTAAGATTTTAAGCAATTAAAAAAAATTTAAGCATTAGTGGTTAGTACGGGAAAATTTAACTATAATCTTGCTATATATATTTAACTATAATGTTGCTATATATTGCTTGCTTGCTATATCTTGCTATATAATACAATACTATGTACAAGTTACAACTATAAAATATTATGAATCTGTTATAGACATAGACAAAATGGCAGCGAAATGTCATTTATAATATTTGCGCCTAGTGGTACAAGTTGCAAATATGTTAACTAAGTAATACATTTTACCACTTTAAAACTCAGTATAAATTTCTAAACGTCTATTATAACACCAAATTGTTATAAATACACAACTTTTCATTTACATTTTGCTTTACTTTCACC
Organism: Heliconius melpomene melpomene; assembly: GCA_000313835.2. Taxonomy (NCBI): domain Eukaryota; kingdom Metazoa; phylum Arthropoda; class Insecta; order Lepidoptera; family Nymphalidae; genus Heliconius; species Heliconius melpomene. The sequence goes on from HE671804.1 coordinate 12,272, forward strand.
CATATAGACCGCCAACTTCACAGCCAATCTGTCAACGTATCTTGTTATTTGTTAATCATTATCTACGATAAACACACAACAAATTTAAAATGAATGGTGAGAAGAGAAATACTCGTGGGCGAGGCCGTGGCCGTGGGCGGGGTAGGGGTCGTGGCAGGGGTCGCGGAAGAGGGAAAAAGGTCCCTAAAGTGATGTCGTCTGACGAAGAGGAATGTTCAGTAGAGGAAACCACTCAAGATCAAGAAGATTCAGTGCCCGAGGATACGAAAGAGGAAGCTGAGCCAACTGAACCACCTAAATGTAAGGTTTTAGCGTTATATTGAAAACAAAATTATTTTACACAAGAAGTAAACACTAATACTATTAGTAACATTGCTTTTGTACCATAAATATAGGTAGAATTTAAGTTTTATTCTTTAAAATTGATTTTGTTTTACAGTGGAAGTGCCTTCAGATATTTCCCAATTGGAAGCACCTGTATTCACAACATTGCAAAGAGGCCCTCCAGAGCCAATGCTGAGACTAGACTGGAGTCACCGTGCGACCCTCATTGGAGAAAAAGTCCTCAACCCTATGATATACTGCTGTGATATTTGCTCAAAACCTATACTTATTTATGGTAGAATGGTAATAATATTTTATTGATCTTTAAAAAATTAAGCTGTTGTTTGTTGCACATTGTGACTGTTTGTAATTGGAATGATTGTGGGTTTAATTATTTTAAAACTACTTTCATTTCTTTGCTCCGTTTCTTAAATTATTTTTTTGTAATGAATTAAAGGCTATTTGCTATATATTGATTATTTGTAATTTTTTATAAAGTATTTGAATAAAATTTTAAATTTTTCAGATTCCCTGTAAGCATGTTTTCTGCTTGTCCTGTGCTCGAGCTGATCACACACATTGTCCTAGATGCAGAGAGAAAGTCCTACGAGTAGAACAGACAGGCCTCGGTACTGTCTTCATGTGTACTCATTCCGGAACCAGATATGGAAACACTGGATGTAGAAGAACTTATTTATCACAGGTATATGTATATGTATATTAGATACTATTAATGGGAAATATTGTGTTTGTATTATTATAATTTTAAAACAAACCAATATTTTTTAAATTAAATAAAAGGTTAATTATTTGTACATACATGATTTTTTTATAATTTTTCTTAAAACTGTAAAACAATTGTACTATTTTTTTATATATTTTCTTTAATTTCAGAGGGACCTCCAAGCACATATCAATCACAGGCATGTATCTTCTGGTGCTACAGAGAAACAGGAACCCGAACCACCACCAGCATCCGTGGCTATTGTGAAGCCCTTATCTGTAAGTTTTATTTTAGCTACAAAGGGATCTTATTGTTTAGATACTACATTTCCTATGTTCTGCCAAATGATTTACAGTCACTGGCTGTGTCAGACAATGTTCATGCTTTGGTTGGTTGGTAGTGTTAATATTATCTGTTCACCAATTTCGACTATATTTTCTGGACATGTAAGATACTGCCAGAACCCAATGCTACACTTTGCCATATGTGGATATAATAATTGTTTAAACATCCTCTACAGTAAGGATGAATGACAAGGCACTGCCCTTGCACATCCCATCAGAGTCAGACATTGTCTTGCTGTACCACAAAACCTACATTTCCGATAATTTTAGTTAATACAATGTCATTTATATTTTTACATAAACTGAATATGAGTATATAAATATTTAACCTGTAAACATTATATCTACTGCCAGATAATTTGATATTGTTTGACAGATGTTTTCTCAGCTTTATAATCTTTTCCTACACAAACTTTTCTAAAATAATTAAACTTTTTTTTTATTTCAGGTTTCTACAAGTACTAATGATCCTAGATCCCACTCAATAGCTCATGCCAGTACAGAGCGTCCTAGAGGAACCCGCACTAACCTCATAACAGTGCCTATACATGATCAAGCTGAGTCACATAACTATTATAATTATTATCAGGTATGGGCACTTCAGTATAATTTATGTTGTTTTAACATTTTAAAGAACATTTTATTATATTACATTACATTACTAGAGGCCAGTAGTGATGCAGGGGCAGAAATGTGCGACAGGTTGTGGGTTTAATTTTGTGGTAAGAAGACAACGTACAGCATTGAGTTCTGCCACATAATATGCAATACCTTCAGAAATTAGTGAAATGTGGGGAACGGAAGTGTCTTAATTGGGGACTGAGTGTCTTAAGGCCAAGTTCCCTCTGCCTACCCTGCTATGTGCAGTATAGTCATCATGCTTTATGCTGATTATCCTGGATAAAGATGTGCTTTATTTTTTAGCCAGCATAAGGTTTTAGCTATTGTTAGCTATCCATCCAAATGGATTTTCTCTTTCACGAATTCTAATAAAATATTAATTTAAACATATAGTTTCTTCATATTACAGCAAACCCCACAACCGGTGCCGCCGCCCAACATGCCCGGCGCCCCCGTGGTGCTCGGCCACGCGCTGGGTGTACCGCCACCCTACTACCCAAGTGCACAGTACTCAGCACCCACTTATGCACCTCCACCAGGTATACACAATATGTAAAATAACAAAAAAAAAAGTTTTATTGTTATTTTCTATCTAGTTTCACACTGTATCTAGTAACACCTTTTACAACAAGGTCAATGAGTTGTGACTGTCCTAAAGTTCGGTTTTCTTAACATTTGGGCAATGTAGACATGGAAAAAAATATAATCAAAAGTAATTAAAATCAAATCTGTACAATAATCTACAGATAACTTTAGGCTTTAGCTTTTATTTTAAGCCTAATTGACTTCATTTAACTGTACCTCCAACTTACTACCCAAGTGCACCATACTCGGCACCTTATGCACCTGTCTGATATGAGAGGGTTTTATTCATTGTACTATAGTACGGTCAACGAATTGTCACCGCCTTACAAATTTTCTTCTAAAAAGAAAGCCTAACTTCAGAGTTGCCCTTTATTATTCTCCATTGGAATTTATAACTTATTTGTATTAATACAAATATTCATATTTGCCAGGTGCACCAATGACAACCAACGTAGCTGGTGTGTCACCAATGCCCACAGTGCCTATGGCGTCAGTGAATCCGCTACCAGAGACTACTCGGTGGCCAGATGGCTACCAACCTAATGTTCAACAGTGGCCTAACACTCACCACTACTATAGATAGTACATCTGGAGTCCTCCGGACTTTTGACAGTGAAATACAATTAGTGATGTGAAAAAAATACTTGTTTTATCATAATAAATGGCATATATTTATCAGTATGTCAGTCAGTATGTATGTGAACCCCCTGGGGAAGACTGATATAAAAAGGATTGTTACTAACCTATTAAAATACAGTTATTGTATATAAGAAATGTGCTTATTATATAAATAATATTGCATAAATATATATATATCAAAACAAAAAAAATAAACAAATGTAAATGTACTCAGTGTTAATAGCATCTGAGTCCTGGCCAGCGACCATACATGACCGAAAAGCAAAAAAGAATGACCATTAAAGCATTAAAGATGTATATATTAAATTATGATTTTATTTTATAATTTAAGCTGTATACTTTAATATATCATTCCCCATTTCCAGTTAGAATCGAACTTACAGACCCACGCTTGTGCCCCTGCGCCACAAAGGGCCCTATTTTGAAAATACATTAATTATATTGTCTGCCAGAGAATTAATTTAAATTATTTGTTGAACATAATTTTTTTTCATCATTTACTTTTAAAAACATATTTTCCAAATGTTAACTATTTGTGCAATAAAGAAATGTATCTAATTATTTCCTGTTTAGTATGGGTTCCTCATTTCTGTTGATATGCTTATTTTTCTTCACAGCTCTAATTTATATATTTAAGTTAAATTTTAAATGATAGTAAATGGCAAGGCAAAAATGATGATTGAATATTTTTTTATTTAATGACGAAGTTTTATCTATTTTGTAGGCCATTGTGGCACAGGTGTCTGTCTGACTAGTAATACGATAGTTATGGGTTTGATTCCCGCTTGGAGAAATGAATTATTTCTCCATTTTAGACAAAGTTGAGTTCCCCTGACGTCTCAAATTTGGACGTAAAAATGAATACAAGATCCAACTGGAATAAACCATGACTGGCAACATAATGTGAATCCTCCCTAAGATCCCCCTGCCTGTCAATATATATTAATATTATAATTAAACTAAGCCAATCAATATAAAAACAACAAAAAATATAATAGGATTTTATAAATAATAAGGCTTAAAATAAAACTAATAAACATGACGGGATATTATTTATTAACTATTAAATATGCATTAATAATTATTATTTACATATTGGCCACTCGGCCACCACAACAAATGCAATAGTCCCCTTCACACTGTTAACATATAAAACATACTTTTCAATTATAATGAAAAAACATTAATATTAATAATTTATTTTATTATAATATAATAATAGTATAGGAATCTTTGATAGTAAAATGATAATTATCACTTAGGTTTTGGATTTGTTTTCTAAAATATTTTTAAAAACAATTGATTTTATACAACAGAACTAAATAGTTAAAGTTTTAATATCGCCACAGCGAGTGGAACGTGTTTACATGCGACGATTGTAGGTCCGATTCCCACTCCGGCTATTGAATTATTTTCATCTCTGTTCTAGTAACAAGACAAAGCGAGACCTTGGGCTCTGCTTCTTGATATCCAATGTGATGAAACTTGGGTGCTGCGTGGAGAGTGCATGATAGATTCTCTCTGCCTGCTCTTTTAAATGCAGGATACAGTGTGAAACTTAAAATCGCCGTGAACAAAATTATAAAATAAAGTTCCTAAAAATAAAATGTTCGATATAATTCTATGATATACACAATAACAATTGCTCATGTTGTCATGACTTTTCTTTCTTACTTGGACTATATCCTAATGTTTCATATTCATAATTCATTTTAGTCCTTGGATTGTACTTGGACTATAGTCTAACCTTTTTAATTGTCTAGTCCTACTTTTCCTGAATTTAGCGTTTAGGGGAAAATTTTCCATTGACTAATATTCCAATATGTCATACATTGTTTAAACTTTACTTGAAGATATGATATTATTAAAAAAATAAATCTGTAGTATTAATTTCTTCTATACTAACGTGTGAATAATGTCAATGCAATTTTTTAGAGAACTTCCACTGCTTATATATTAATTCAGAATGTCTTAATTGTCTAATGAACAGTTATTTAATGTTATTCGGAAGATTATTTAATACCTTTAAACAATAAATTCTTATATTTATAATCTGAATCTCAGAAAGGATTCCAACAATTGTCATTAAATTTAGTATGCAGGGTTTCAGGAGCAATAAATCTGTCTAGCTAGATTTCATATTTAAGCGTTGGTAAAATAAGATTATGAACTATAACAATATAATAAGAATACGAACGTAAATGTCTGTTTATCTAGCTCAGGTAGGAAATGGGACGGTCTCGAACCCCGGAGACCCCGTGTAGGAGTCCAGATGTCTCGAGGTCTGATTATTATTTGCCCTTTTTTATTTAAACAAACAGCTCATTTTTTTAATTATTATGTCGGTAAGACTGGAAAATATTTATCATATTTCATCAATATGTAATTTATATCTAAAAATAATTTCTAAACAAAAACAATGTAAAAAAAAATGCCGAGCTCAGTTATTTAGGTACTACGTATTACGTATTCTTTTAATATATAAAAGAAGGAAATTTTGGCAGAAATTCATATACAGTCGTTTTCTCAAAACTTAAATAATTTTAACTATTAAATTGTTTGCTTTTACAAAGATTTACAGATTGCCACCACGCTATCTTAAAATTAATACTCAAATAAATGAACTGCTCAACTGTCGAAACTTTTCTTAATAAATTCTCTAAAAACACCATAACCACTCCCATTGAACCCACATATAATCAAATAACAGTTCAAGTTTGACTCAAATACTAAATTATCCACTCAAATATCTAAGACTCCTATACTGATAACATATAATTTACAATCATGACGTTTTAGTAGTAGGTGGTACGGGCTCAGTGGCTATATCGACTAGCGTCGCTTCAGGGACAGGGGTTTGATTTTCAGTTTCGGTCGGAAACTGGGGTATGACATGTGATGATTGCACCTTCCTTACTGTCTCCATGTTCACTTTTGTTGATAAATTCTTTTGACGTGTTTGTTCTGATGTCTTGGATAATCTCTCACTTAACGCTTTTAGTGCGATTTGACTGAAATATAAATGTGCATGTTTTTTTAGGGTGTAATGTACACTTATGTGTATGTATGTAATTGTAAATATTTTTTTTTATCAAATAGACTTCGCGCTATTGAATCATTGCATGAACATTTTACTAAACTTTTTACTACTATATTATTAAAGACCGCGTAGTAAGTACTGCAGAGGCACATTGTGTAACTGTAGACGCAAAGGTTGTGGGTTTGATTTCCTCTCAAGGGAATAAATTATTTCCATTTCCTCTGGACAGCCTCTGGGACCGTAATGTACAATAACATATAAGTACAACAATTTCAATCTTACCGTCTCCTTTCCATATCCTGTGGTTCAACACCAGGCATGGATATAGTTACACCACGTGGACTCAACGCGAGGTGAACGCGTCTTGGACTCGGAGAACAAATGCCTATTCGTATACAACATTTGTGTATAGGACCTAATATACCTCGCACCACTGGCTGGAGTACCGTTGGAAAGAAACTAAATGGAAATGGAAATGGAAATAGAAATTAAGAAATTAAGAAATTATGTAATAAAAGAGGGATGAAATTGTGAATTCTGTAATTTTTACTATTAGGCAGTTAATACTTCTATATAAGTATAGAAAGTAGTTATATTATGAAGCATATTTTTATTATGTATATTATTTATACAAATAATTCTAATTATACATTTATATACAACTCTGAAATTCTGATGATGACCCAGAGATGAATATTAAATTAACGAAATAAAAAAATGATGTCACATATATACATATAGTAGAGTAGACAGAGTACCTATTGTGAAGACACTGTTCCTCACACATCTCTAAATTTATTCTTGATTTATTAGTGATGAAACCTAAAACCACTTTGTCTACCTAGTGGGAAAATGAAAACAATTTATGTCACCAAGCCGGTTTTGAACTCACTACGACCACAACTACAGTCAATCACCATCCCATTCTACAATGGCAAGTGACGAGGGCAAATAAAAAATAATACACTTCATTTACTTACAACTCGAACACATAGTAATAATAATAAACCCAATTTTTCCTCATATCATGAAGTATAGCTAAAATTTATACTAATAATAGTGACATGCTAACTTACTATAATAATAAATTTATTAAGCTAGTTTACATTGTCACAGAAATTATTTCAAGTAAGTGAAATTAATTTCTAATAAATTTTTTGAAATTTATTTCTAATTAATTTCACTAGTTGTCATTATTATTTTGTGTATAAATAGTTAGAGCTCTTATTGTTCGAATGATTCCTTCACTCTTACCATTCCACAAATCGGCATTGAACATTAGAACAGAGTGTCGTAGCACTGGTTCCCTCTAATATATGTGTGATACAATATGAAGCTAAAAAAAAATTTCACTCACTTATCAAAACTAAAATTATCAGCCATATCTCCTCTAGAGCCACTGCTGTGGCGTTGCCAAAATCTTAGATATATCCATGAAAGTAGGGTCCCGCTGCCCCACATGCAAGGATATGTGCCCTCTAATGCACTCACAGCCCACAATATTATTGCTGCTATTAGAATTAACAATGGCAAAGATCGGTTGGTGAGTTTACCTGAAAATAGTAATTAAATGTTCATGATTCCTATAATTAAGGCTATTGTTATGTAGTAGGACAGTAGCTGACTGGATTTAATATCCATGTCTTTAATTCTGACTTGGTAGATGATTATATATAAATAATGTGCGGTATGTATATTTAAATAACAAGCAGCATCAGTCTGACTGTAAGCACAACAGTTGTGGGTTCAATTTTCACAATGAAGAAATAAAATATTACATTTTGGAGGAACATATTATTTTGTTTCCTCAATTTTGTAACAACACAAAGGATGGTATTGAGTTGATACATATTATGTCTCAAAAATTGAGCAGAAAGTGGGAACCAAAATATCTCAATAATTAATCTTTTGAAAATATTAATCCTTTATTTACTTCACGGTAAGCAGGATATAGCAGGAATTATGTTACATCACTGAACACTAATTGTGCTGTGTTAAAATTAGGCAAATAGTGGAATAGTCATATCATTTCATCATAACACTAGGTTTTATTAGATTCATTCATCTTCCTCATGCTTTATCAAAAATTAAAACATTTATTTATATAAAAACAAATTACTTGAAAAAAACATACCTAATGGAGTTTTTATCAGAAGGTGATCAGGCATTATCTGTTTCACTGCAACACATACAGCTGCCAGATAACCGGCGAGACCATGTACATGTATATCGAATAGCAATGAAGTATCTTGAGTCCATGAATAGATAATCAAATAGTAGAAAGTTGTCAAAAATGCTACTCCGATATTGGTGAGAAAGAAGAACTTCATCATCTCCATTTGGCCCCACAGGGGCTCTATTAATTTTCCACATAATCCAACCGTCACTATGTCAATAATCACCTCCCACAAATGTATTTCGAGAAACCAGAATGTGAAAGTGGACCATAGCTGAAAAGAAGGTGGCAACAAAAATCCTGGCGTAACACTAAGAACGTCCACAACATCTTCAGAAAACGATAAAATGTATCCTATAATCACTACAACACATATAAACTTGACAGATGGTGATGTGTTCCCCAGTAAAGCTGAAAATTGTTGTCGTAAATACGGTATATTACGACTAAACACTCTAAGCGCAGCCATTTTTGTGACGGATGTCACAGTTGACTAAGCCATCAATGTCAACTGTCATTGTTGTAAAGTCAAAAATATTAATAAAAATGTAGATGATACAGATTAGAAATAGATAATTAATTAATATTATTCCCATCCATATAAACGAACAAAAAACAAAAAGAAAAATTACATTTATATCAGTTATCGAACACTTATTGTGTTGATATTTCTGAATGTTATGAAGAAAACTATAAAGTAAACAACAAATTATATAGTTAAACCTGAAATTTTAAAATTCACTAGCAAAATTGCTAAGTAAAAATAACTATCAAAAATGAGTAAAAGCGGAATGATGGAAAAAGGAACCGGTCATCAATTTTGTTTTTATTATCTGCTTCATTCCACTGTATTTCGCATGTAGCCGTAACATATTTTCACAGCTTTGCCAGTATCCCATACACAGCTGAGTAGACAGTGGGAACCTAGTGTTAAGACACTTCGTTTCCCACTTTCCGCCAAATTGTAAAGGCATTGCGTGTTGAGTGGCGGAACTCAACGCCGCGCTTTGCTTCGACACCAGAGCGAAGAACGAAAATATAAATTTAAATAAATACTTAACTTCCTCGAGTGGGGATCGAACTCACTATATATTTTCTCATATTCAAATAATTCATTATGAACCAGGTAGGTAATTTATAAAAATGGAACATAAAACAACAAGATAAAATGCCATACATATATGGCATCTAAATATATAACTAATAATATTTTTTTTTTATAATTTAAAAATAATATTTATAGGAATATAATAAAGATATTTAAAAAATTTTAGATAAGGTATCAAATGATGACATTACAAAAATTTACCTTATCCTTTGTATTCGGCCTTATAGAGTGGCCGTAGACAACATATAGTGTGTAAGCTTCCTATAATTTTGGTGTTTACAAATAGTATATGTTCCTTAATCATTATTAATTATATAGTATTTAAAATTGTTTAAATTATTTACTACTTAAAATTGTTTAAAATGTCAATCAATTATTGGTACACTACAATATAATATTATATTGATAGTCCTTTATTCTTTATTTTTATAAATGTTGTTTCAGAGACTGATAAGCAGTGCTATAGTGGTTTGTAAAAATATAAAGTTACTTATATTCCTCTCCAAGCATCATGAAATAAACTTATACATTAATCGTTATTATTTCTAGTTAAGAATTGCTAACCTCTACAGTGGAGGTGTAATGGCTTACAGTGGAAATCAAGGAAATAAATTAAGCAACAAAATGAATTATTTATCTCAAAGTAATGCAATTGCCTTGGATCAAGATCTCTTTAATGAATATAAATTTAGTGTTGATCAGTTAATGGAATTAGCTGGCTTAAGTGTAGCAACAGCTGTGGCGAAAGTATATCCACCCTCTTCGTAAGAATTATTTTCTTATTTTTACTTTACACTGGTTGCATCCTGCATATGGTAGAGTAGGTAAAGGGATCCTACTGTTAAGATACTACATTCCCCACCATGCATCACGAAATTTTTGAAACATTATGAATATATATTTCCTAAATTTTAATAATGGTTTTTAAAAAATATTTCAGGCATAAATCGGCATTAGTTATCTGTGGGCCTGGTAACAACGGAGGAGATGGTCTAGTGGCTGCCCGACATATGATTTTATTTGGCTACAAAGTAGATATATATTATCCAAAGCGCACTCCTAATCCTTTATATGAAAACCTTCTTAAACAGTGTGAAAAATTTGGAGTAGACCTTATTAATAATTTACCACCACCAGGAAACTTGGAAAATAATTATAATGTATTAGTAGATGCACTTTTTGGCTTCAGTTTCAAGCCACCGGTCAGAGAAGCATTAAAACCTGCTTTAGATGCCCTAATTACTTCAGGATTGCCAGTATGCAGGTATAACAGAAATTTATGGAAATTATAAACAAAAACCAATTAGTTATATATGATTATGACATGTATATTTTAGAAAACATAGTGAATTTTACCCCTTGGCTTTGGGTTAGACTTAGGGCTTGGGTACTGTTCAAAGGGCTTTAAGAAAGACACCAAAAGATTTCTTACATGCCAAAAGGCTTGTATGCTTTTTACAACTTGTTTCCTTTTTTTTTGCTAGGCCAACTACATTTATATATATATATCTATTCTAATATCTAGTATGTAATGGCACTTTAAATAAAAAAAACATTGTAATTTTTTTCAGTGTTGATATACCTAGTGGTTGGAATGTAGAGAATGGTCCAGAATCAGATGACTCTCTAAAACCTGATTTACTTATTTCTCTATCTGCGCCTAAATTATGTGCTAAACCTGAAATATTACAAAGTGCTAAGCACTATCTCGGTGGGAGATTCTTACCTCCTGGGATTATTGAGAAATATAATTTGACTTTACCAAACTATCCCAGTCAAGATCAAGTGGTGGAATTGTAATAAACAATGAATGTGATTCTATGAGTGATTTTTTTTTGGTTTTGTTGAATATTAAATGTTATAAGCAATTGTTTTCCTTTTATTTTATACAAACATTTAAAATAATTCAATGGAAAAATTTATTACGTATTGTTTTGTGAATGAATATATATTTTTTAAAAATATTGAATACTAAGATAAAGTGATCTAATTAAAGCATATTAAAATCTCCATTCTAATGTCTTCAAAAGTTTAATAAAGTACTTCTTAAATCAGCTTCATGCTGTATCCTGCACACAGCAGGGTAGGCAGAGGGAACCTAGTGTTAAAACACTCCCTTGCTCACTTTCCGCCGAACTCAGGAGGCATTGTGTGCTTAGTGGTGGAACTCAACGACGTGTTTAGCTTCCACACCAGAGCGAAGAAATGGAAATATAAATTTACATATTTAATTTCCTCGAGAGGGGATCGAACCCATAACCAGTCGCGTTTACGGTCACACGCTTATACCCCTACGCCATGACTGGCAAGTACTTCTCAAGTTTAATGAAATTTGAGTTATTTTGTAATTATTAGAATATTGAATATTTGTGTGTTGTGTTGTATTGGCCATTTATTGGTCAATTTATAATCGTTGAAAACGATTCATATAAAGTCAAATAAATAATGAATACTTAAATGGTATTTGAACAAATCGATGTTAAACGCAGGTGTTAATCTATATTTCTGAACAGAGTTAATATAAAAATTTTGACATTTCTCAATTTCGCGCTATTTTTTCCCGCTGTAACCGGCTTGTCTGTCATTTTTTGAAGAGGTCAGCGACGTGACGCTAGCAATTGAATCTAAACTAACGTTTATTATTATTCTAGAATTGTTAAGTGAACCTTCCTGTGAGTAATCTTCCTAAATATTGCTATAATTGTTACATTTCTTGTTTATATCTTTCTAAATAACTAGTTTCATATCGGTCACATACCGCCTTTATTAGTCAATGTGTATTCCTAATTCCACTTAGAATAACTGAAAAGTTCACCTAAGTCAATCTGTTTTTATATTAAATACCGTATAATAAAATATTAAAGATTTTTTTCTTAAAAGGTGAAAATGTTTGAGGCACGCCTTTTACGTAGCTCCATCTTGAAGAAAGTCCTTGAGGCCATCAAAGATCTTCTAACACAAGCAACGTTTGATTGTGATGATAATGGAATACAATTACAAGTAAGATATCCGAAATATATCTAGATTTTTTATGATATAAAAAGTATTTATAACTAATTCTATGCTGTAAACTATTCTATTTAATACTACAGAATGTATACTTCAGAATCATAAATAGCTATGTTGTTTTTTTAGGCTATGGATAACTCACATGTCTCCCTTGTCTCTCTAACACTGCGGGCAGATGGTTTTGATAAGTATAGATGTGATAGAAATATATCCATGGGAATGAATTTAGGAAGGTAAGATTTATAAAAAAATATATTTTGCAATATACAACTGTTGCTTATGTATATAAAAATATGATTGTAGTTTTTTAAACTTTATTTGAAAATACAACAAACTTAATGGAATAATATTCTTGCAATTATGTTAAAAACATTGTGTTGTAGCGGCACAGCATTTGTATTTTCAATTCCAGCTGTGTCAAATGAATTAAATGTTATATAATAACAAGTGTTGAGATGCACAACTCAACACACAATGTCTCGTAAGTTGGTGGTGGGTTGGAATTGAACACAGGGTTCCCTTTGCCTACTCTGATATATTTTGGAAACCACAAAACCAAAAAGGAAACTTGAAATATATGTAATACAAAGTGACAAGTGATTGTAATTTTTTTCTTTTCTTTGCTTTATTATTGTAACAAATTGAAAATCTTTATATGCATGTAAAAATAAATGAACTACTTTTTAAATATTGATATTATTTACTTGTTCTATTTAGTATGTCAAAAATATTGAAGTGTGCCGGTGACAAGGACACAGTAACAATGAAGGCTCAAGACAATGCAGACACTGTCACATTTGTGTTTGAGAGTCCTAACCAAGAGAAGGTGTCAGACTATGAAATGAAACTCATGAACTTGGATTTAGAACATTTAGGTATTTATGGCTTATTTATGGCTCTCTTCCTGAGATTTGTGTGTACTAATAAACTCTTCAACTTTATAATATTGATGGAGAGTATAGAACTATAGATTAAAGTAAACTTACAATATAATATCTACAATTAATATTTTCATATAAACTCATAAATATATACATTACCAGCTTCACACTGTATCCCATACACAGCCTGGTAGGTAGAGGGAACCTAGTGTTAAGACACTGTTCCCCATTTTATGCCGATTTCTGGAGGAATTGCATGTCAAGTGGTGGATCTCAATGCCATGTTTCGTCCCAACACCAGAGCGGAGAAATGAAAATATAACAAATAAATATTTCATTTCCTCAAGTGGGGATTCCACCCACAATTCAAATAAGTCAATTTTACAGTCACACTTTGTGCCCCTCTGCCATGACTGGCCTAAATATGTATATCATTTTATATTTTATTGCAAGTATTTGTATTTAATTTATTTCTTATAGTTTGGTGGAATGTTATAGTTTGCCACAAATGTCTTCAATTTTTATATCCCAATGGAAAATTATTCAATAAATATATTTAAAATAATTAAATACATAAATTTAATTAAATTATTAGTCATTTAATTATTTCTTAAAGTTTATTTGGACTGTTATGTATCTGCATCAGGTGTAGAAGTCTTCACACTCAAATATAGCCTAGGTCCTGCCCAGAGCTAAAAGCTACACAACAAAAAAGTTTCATTCAAATCAATGCAGTAGTTTAGAAAATATTGTGATTATAACTGTTGAACTTTATAATATTAGCATTGATGTGAAACAAATATTTCAAATGAGTATGTTCTTGTAGGTATACCTGAAACTGAATATAGCTGTACTATCCGACTTCCAAGTGCGGAGTTTGCAAGAATCTGTCGTGATTTATCTCAGTTTGGAGAATCTATGGTCATTTCATGCACAAAAGAAGGTTGGTAATTTAAATTAGGTTATTGATTGTATCATGTCAAAATATTTATTTTTTTCATTATAATTTTATTCCTAAGAATGACATATAGAATCATCATGTGTTAAGAGACCAAACTCATTACCGCACTTTCTCTAATTCTCGGTTTTTTTTTCTACCTTTTTTTTTATTCTCATGCTGTATAGCGAAAATGAAAATAACAATTGAACCCACAACTATCATATTTAGCTGACACTGTAAATTGTCTATAATGATTATATTTTAACAAGCAATTAACACAAAACATAAATTTCCAGGTGTAAAATTCTCAGCGACCGGTGACATAGGTTCGGCCAATGTGAAGTTAGCGCAAACCGCATCCATTGATAAAGAAGAAGAAGCTGTTGTCATTGAAATGGATGAACCTGTGACCCTCACATTTGCCTGCCAATATCTTAATTACTTCACTAAAGCTACGTCTTTGAGTCCACAGGTATTTTAAAACATAATTGATTGAACATGCAAACATTGTGGGTTCTACTCCCACTGGAAGGAATGTAATATTTATATTTCATTGCTCTGGCAATGAATCAAAGCATGGAGTTGAAACCCACTATTCAATATTCAATACTTCAAGAACTCGGCTGAATGTTGGGAAAGTGAGTGTCCTAATGAAGAACAGAATGTTTTAACACTAGGTTCCCAGGGTCCCTCTGTGCTTGCTATGTACGAAATAAATCGTGAAACTGAAAAAAATATATTTCTTAAAAATTTACGTAGTCCCGTTTACTTTCAGGTCCAATTGTCAATGTCAGCTGACGTGCCGCTGGTCGTCGAATATCGTATACCGGACATCGGTCATATTCGTTACTACCTCGCGCCTAAAATTGAGGAAGAAGATAGTTGAATTAATTATATTTCCCTTAACATTTTCTTTCAATTATAATTATGTTGGTAAAATATGTACAATATGTATTAGAATACATTATTGTTGGAAATTACACCTGTGAGATTAATTTAACAATAAAAGTAATAACCACTATGTTGTTAAATATAAAAAAGCTCCTTAATTGCCTAAACAAAAAATATGAAAAATAGGAGGCCGTCGTGGCGCAGCGGCTCTGTGTTTGACTGTAAACGTGTCAGTTGTGGGTTCGATTCCCATTCATGGGAATGAAATATTTTCATATTGCTCTCAACCTGCAATGTTTCAAACATTAGGTGAAAAGTGCATAACGGAGTGCCTAAACAAGTTAAGTTCCGTTTGTCTATTATACTTTGTGGGATACTATGTGAAACTAAAAGTAATATTAGATCTATAAACAGGTGTAATTTAATTTACAACAATAAAAAAATTGTGATAAAGCGGGAGCAACATTTTTTATATTTTATTAAAAGCAATTATGATATCCAAATGTTTTATTATGACACTATCTTATAAAATGTTACACTATTCCACATCCATGTTTCACATGAGTATTGAAACAAAATAAATTAATTACTAATTAAAATATAAATATTTCTTATTATATAAATAAGGAATGGTATTTGAGATCCTTAAGACAAATTATTCCTTTATTACCTACAATTATTTTCTTATAGAATGGATAATTCAAAAAAATATTTTCAATTCAATTAAAACTGTCAATCGAACACAGCTTGATTTTAAGCAGCTATTAATTAAAATAATGTGCCTTAAATATTAACTTAAATAATTATTTCTTAAAAACAACTTTTATTGGTATCTCTTGAATTATAAACTGGTTTACTGACTAATAAAAATATATATTTAAAATAAATGTGCATTTTTTAACTGAACTTAGTTTCTTAATTAAAACTAAAATAAAAATACTACTTGCAGACTAGTAAAAATCACAAAGACTTAATACTCTTAAATATCTAAAGTTTAAAGTATAGTATATATAAGTATAATATATATAATACAAAATAATTAGTTTTTGTTTTATCATTAATAAAAACTAAATTTAATATTAATAATAAAATTTAGGAGGGTGGGCAGATACTGTGCACCAAACTCGCTGCCATACTTAATAAATTTTTACACTAAACTATTGAAAGCAATGTTAAATATAAATGTAAAAATTTTATGGAATTTGTCAGATGACTTCAACAAAAAGTATTAATGATAAATATGTTATGATTGGATAATAAAATTGACTTTACTAAAAAATGCAATTTGAAAGTAAGGGTACAGGACATAATCCAACTTTATAACGTAATTATAAAAACACTTGCGGGATTTTGAAAACGAAATGAATATTCTTTTCATTTTGATTTTCGAATAGAGACGAAATATCCGTTCTATTTATGTTCTGTTCCTATGACAATGGCGTTCCGAACCATTCTATTTATCAATATGTATTTGAACGGGGGGTAAGGGGGAGAACGGACTTAACACCTTTCCGACCCCAATTGTCAACCTCACCTGCTCGCACTGGCTATTCGTATGATTAGCTGGTGGCGGCAGCTTCGAGTTGTCGCGGTACTCCCTGCTGGATAACGGACGAGGCTCTGGCGACCGACCAGTGGCGGTATAACCACACACACACAGGCTACAGCGGCCTTGGGGTATAAATAACCCCAAAAATGTCTGGTGCAGAAGGCAAGGGGAAACCACTGCACTATTTCTCCCAAGAAAGTCATCATGGAAGCACATTTAAAAAGATCACGATCGCCATACGAACCGTTTAGCAACCGGCGCCGCACTGCGTCCGGGGCGTGCGGTGAGAAATTGGTTACCGGCCACGAGGCAGTGGGAAACCAGGCCCTTCGTGGAAACTCAGATACTGGAATAACTATGAAACTCCGAACTAACCAGAAGATAGGCACATGGAATGTTCGAGGCCTTCTCGATCCTGGAAAATTGACTATCTTAGAACGAGAGATTACCAGAAATGGTATGAATATCTGTGGTCTGAGCGAAACACACTGGCAGAATAGCGGACACATATTTACTGACAGCCATGTCGTTTATTTTTCTGGTAATGAGAGCACCAGTCGTAATGGAGTAGCGTTCCTCATTTCCAAAACACCAAAAACAAACTGTGTAATTGGTTACGAAACCTGTAAGTGACCGTATAATTTCTTTAAAAACTCAGAGCAACTCCTGT
>HE671804.1:33472-46250 GCA_000313835.2 Heliconius melpomene melpomene
TCTCAAATTCAAGCGCAGTGTAGACGAGATCATAACACCTATCTCAATAGCATATGCAATGAAATTGAAACTCACGCCGCAAAATATGAATCCAAAGATTTATATCGCAAGATTCGTTTCATCACCAAATCATTGTCCCCTAAATCTTGGGCTATTGAAGACAATGATGGCAAAATAGTTACTGAACTCGATAAGATCTCAGAGTTATGGAAAACCTATTGTCAGTCTCTATTTCAGGACCAACAATCGCGCAATTTTTTCACCAACAGAACCACATAAAGGAGAACTAGAGCCGGATATACTCTTGTCTGAAGTAAAGGCTGCCATCAAACATCTCAAGGATAAAAAGGCTGCAGGTAGAGATGAAATACCTATCGAAACTATCAAAGCCTTAGGTGAATATGGTACTCGAATTTTTCATACAATTTGTAATAAGATATGGCAGACAGGAGTATGGCCAACCGAATGGACTCACACAGTTCTTACTCCTTTACATAAAAAGGGTTCTACAAAAAAATGTGGCAATTACCGTCTTATTGCACTTATATCACACGCAAGCAAAATATTGCTACATATCCTGAATGAGCGTTTGAAGTCCTACTTGTCAAGGGAAATTGCGCCAGAGCAAGCTGGATTTGTGAAAGGTAAAGGTACGAGGGAACAAATTCTGATCGTACGCCAAGTTGTGGAGAAAGCGCGGGAATTTAACAAACCCGTTTACATCTGCTTTGTAGATTTTTCCAAAGCGTTCGATTCTGTGAAATGGCCAGTTTTATGGAACACTTTACTGCAAATGGGTACACCAAAGCATTTAGTACACCTTCTTAGACAGTTATACGAAGGAGGAACTGCCTCAGTGAGAACGGACGGCATACTATCAAGCAACTTCCATCCAAGCGTGGATGTCCGTCAAGGGTGCATAATATCACCGCTCCTCTTTAACGCTTACACTGAGCTCATAATGCGTATCACCCTTGAGAACTGGACAGATGGTATAGCGGTTGGTGGCTACAATATTGCAAACTTGCGTTACGCCGACGACACAACCTTATTCGCCTCCAGTATTCAGCATATGGAAGAACTGCTTCAAAAGATGGAATATGTCAGCCTTCAGTTTGGATTAAAGGTCAATCGCAGTAAAACAAAGATGATGATTGTGGATCGCGCCAACAATAATTCGCCGGAAGTGACTCATATTGCGAATTGTGAAGTTGTCCAGTCCTACATATACCTTGGGACTTTAATCACAGGCGGAGGCGGATGTATGGAGGAAATAAAACGACGCATGGCTATTGCCAGAAACGCTGTGGAAAGGCTTAGGAACATATGGAAGAATAGGAAAATCACTAAAAACACAAAAATGCGATTGATCCGAATACTCGTCTTCCCTATTTTTCTGTATGCCGCCGAGACATGGACCGTGCGGGAAGCGGAAAAGAAGAAGATCGATGCCATGGAGATGTGGTGCTGGAGGAAGATGCTCGGGATATCGTGGACAGAGTTCCGTTCCAATGTGTCCATACTCCAAGAACTTGGCATCAAAGAGCGACTATCAGCTCTTGTAGAAACCCGCATGCTTAAGTTTTTCGGTCACATCTCCAGAAAAGGAAACGACTCCATAGAGCGACTCGTGGTGCAGGGCAGAGTAAATGGTACCAGACCAAGAGGTAGATCACCCATGCGATGGACTGACCAAGTAAAATCAGCTGTGGGCGGTAAATTGCATGAGTGCACTAGAATGGCGACCAACAGAAGGAAATGGCGTGAAACTGTGGCAAGAATAACAAAAGCCAAAAACGTGACTACGTGATGGCCACGACCGCTCTGTCAAGAGCGTAACGACTGAGAAGAGAGAGATTTGAAACGTAATTTGCAATACTAAAACACAAATTGTATGCTTAATAACAAAATTCCAAACGACGTGGTTAATTTATCACTGAACAAATTTAAAAAAGTGGTAAAGCACAGGCTCTGCCAAAAAGCATATTACTCTGTTAAAGATTATGTTCGCGATAAAGATGTTTGGAAATGAGTTGCTCTATTTCTAAGTTAGAATTGTTAATTGTAATTGTAATTTGTAACAAATATTGGCAGTTAAAAAGAGTGGCCATGAGTTTCTTTGCCTGTATGTTCTCATGAGCTCAACCATTTGAACGGGCTTTTTTCAAGTCAAAATTGCACATTTTTTTTTGGTTATTTTGTTTTGCATTTTTTTCTACTTTTATGACATGTCCAAGTAAATGTTAAGCATTTTTATGGAATAAAGATATTTTGACTTTGACTTTAATCGAACTACTGTATCTAGTAATTGTTTAATGGTAACTATCACTAGTAAAATTTATTATTACTTACAGAAGTTGTCGCTCTCAAGTTAGATGTAAGACGGCTGCGCAGACTTGATTTGGGATTTTATTTTAATTTTGACTACTTCCCGTGTGGACAAAGCATAATGTGCAAATTCAGAAAGCCTAACTTCAGGGTGACCGCGTCTCGTCAACCGTACTGTACAAGTTAGAATATCTATCAGTTTAGTAATATTTAGTGTAAATACAAAGTAGGCAGCGAGTTTAAGAGCAATTATTTCCACTTCTTGGCGGAGAAGAGCACCGCGCGCTGTTTGAGGAACAGCGAGTAGCTCTGCTTGCGGAGCGTGTCGGCGCGCACGGATACAAACGACCGGCGGCCACGACCCCTACCTGTAAAATAAATAAATGAACTAAATTATATATTAAACATTATAAATCTTCTGTGTTTCAAATAAAATACTCGCTATCCAAACGCCCGCCTAATATTATTCCTCTATAGCAAAATTATAAAAATATATATTTAGAAGAAATGTAGCCAACATGTATTATTCTGATATATACGAGTATGACGGACACTAAATTACGTTATAGTTTAATCTAAATCAGTTTAGCAGTTCTTACGTAAAGTGTCACAAACTTTCCCATTTATAGTATTGGCAGGAGGAATATAGAAAAGACAGATGTACACATCTATACTTTTAACAAAATGGTAACGGTGTCTGTACATGAATGAGTATAAGTATAAGAAAAAATGTTATTGGTGACAATTAATAACATAATAGAACCAAAAACAATGATTTTTTTAAATTTTTGTCTGTGTGTATGTTCACACTATACTCATAACCGAAGCGAATTTATTTTCAGTTTTCACTATTGTATTTTGGCAAGTAGTACTAATTGCTAGGAAACTAAATTATTTATATAAATATTCAACCAACCTG
This sequence comes from Heliconius melpomene melpomene, assembly GCA_000313835.2. Classification (NCBI taxonomy): domain Eukaryota; kingdom Metazoa; phylum Arthropoda; class Insecta; order Lepidoptera; family Nymphalidae; genus Heliconius; species Heliconius melpomene. The sequence goes on from HE671804.1 coordinate 36,720, forward strand.
CCCCCCCTCCACGTCCTCAAGACTCCCTCTTGACCTCGCTGGGCCCGGGCGCGGGCGCGGGCGTGGGAGCGGGGGCGGGCGAGGGCGGGTCGTCGTCGTCGAGGCGGGCGGGGCTGATCACTTGGTCGTGGAGCGTGCGCAGATGTCGTAGCAGGTTCGATTTAACGTTGAAGCCCTTGTTGCAAAGGCCGCAGACGAATGGACGTTCACCTGGATTTGAGTTGAGGGGAAAATTGACAAAATTTAATGGCAATCGACAATTGTTAACAATTGATCATTTGTTTGCACGGAAAACACATTTAACAAATTATTAATCGTTAATTATAGCGTGGCAAATGATTGACATACAATTGATTAATTTAAAATTCTCATTAATCATATTCTGTGCACAAACAAATGATCATTTAATAAGTTCTTTGATTTTCACGATTATTACACATTTTAAATGAAACTATTTAAACTGGATTAATCGCGTATATTTAGTATTATACATTATTGGAAAACCAACATTTCAAATGGAAATCCGGTTAAAATTGTTTCATTTAAAATTATAATTGGCTCCTACCCTCTGCCAAACCCTGCTATATGCGGGATACAGCGTGGGACTAAAGAAGTACATAAACTGGCCACTAACCTGTATGCGTCCTCATATGTATCAACATGGACGCGTGCGACGGGAACATCTTCTTGCAGTGCGTACATGTTTTATTTTGCACACCCTCTGTGAAACGATTGTGACGTTTTGGTGGTGCACTGTTGTTTGATATGGCCAATTCTGAACAAGTTACATCGAATCAAAATTTATATTTCATATTGGAAATGTTAGAGAAACATGAGAAAATAGTATTTTGACACTCGAATATTTAACTATTTAATATTTGGAACATAACTGAAGTCATGAATCATCATGAGTGTAGCGCATGAGACGCGATACTATTTAATTCTATTGAAATTTTTATTTTAATAATAATAATATTTTTTTGTTTTAAAATGTACGGGGACGGTGTGTTCGATACGATGTTGCGTTGTCAAGAATTAGCCACATACATAACAATCATGTTTCAGCTATGTTAGTTAGGTGAGGTAAATAAATAAAAACAGAAAAATCACTCGTATATAAAATATAGAGATTTAACTAAAATATTTAATGGTCCTCAAATTTGAATATTAATTAATATTTAATGTAATAAAGTATAATTTGGACAAGTTTAAATTTGCACATGAATTATATATTTTTTTATCTTCACGTATATTAGCATCATGTCACAACTCATTTTTAGCTTTTATAATTTAGGGATATTTGGTGCTGTAAGAAATACTAAGGAAACTAGGTTCCATCTATAACATGAACTACCACACAAAAATTAAAGCAATGTCCCTTTTTTAGTATGAATAATAAATAATAAAACAAATTTTAATGCATAAGTTCTACTTTATCCTTTTATCTCTTGAAGTTCACAAAGTTTATCATAATTTCTAAGTTTATCCTATTTTAACATAAATATGAGAAAATGAAATCAGAAACTTATAATTAAAAAAAAAAGTGAATTGTTTAATTTTTTTGATATATATTTTATTAATTGAAATAAATATTTAAACGATAATAAATAATAATAATAAAAAAAACTAACCAGATTCGGTGTGTGTGCTCTGTATATGGCGGACCCACTCGGCAGGATTTGGGAAGTGCTTCTGACAGAGGTCACATTTTAGCAACGCCATTGTTTCTTCAGTGTCATCACTCTGTTTAACATTAATTTTGTTATTAACTAGCGACCCGACCGTGGCTTATCCGCTAAATTTATTGTACAAATAATACAAAAATATTTAATAAATTGTAGCCTATGTAATATTTTGATGTATAAGTTATATTACTGTAAATTTTCATCTAAATTCGTTTAGTGGTTTTTGTGTGAAAGTGGCACAAATCCATCCATATCATAAAAACGTAACAGATCGTTGTCTGTACATAAAAGGTATACGTGAAAAATTATTATTGGAGGCGTTTATTAACGAAATTGAATCAACGTCGTGCTTTGTCTCGATTTAATGAGAATCGAACCCATAACGAACATATAACAAACATACAATTTGAATGAATAATATGAATAAAAAAATTGAAAAATATGAATAATATACTATATTAACTCTATAAAGTAGTTGGCTTAGCACTCACGGCGGAGCGGTGCTTGCGGCGGCGCGGATGGTGGTGGTCGCGCGCGTGGTGCTGCACGTGGCGCACCCATGCGGCCGGCACTGTGAAGACCTCCGCGCACAGCTCGCACGCCAGCGGGCTGTACAGCTGCGGGGCACAGGCAAATGGGACTATTTATAGTTTTTTGCTGATCGAAAATGCATACTCGTACAAATAAAAAAAACGAAAAATTGTCTGTATATCTTGTGTCAAAACATTCCATTCTCTACTTTCCACTCAACAAATTGCGTGTTGAGTGGAGAGTGGAGATCTTTAAAATGTTTCACGTAATACTTTTTATTATCTTCACGCTGTATCTCGCATATAGCAGGGAGAACAAAGGAAACAGAAGGAGAATCAAACCCACAACCGTCGCGTTTACTGAAAAACAGTGTTGTAGACTGTGAGGCCAAACAACATTTATTGAAATTCTTTTCCTTTTACCATTTTATATTTTTTATTCTATATTTATAATTTTTTTATTTAATCCTTTATAATTTTTATTCATATTTGTATTTTATATATATTTCTTTTCAATTATAATTAAAAGTTATTTTAGTATAAGACATATAATTGTTAGGATCCTTAATTACACTATAGCACTAAACAACGATAAAATATGAATAACTACTCTAAATTCGATAAAACTCAAAGTACATACCAGGCTCTCCTCTTCTATATCCATATCATCTATAGGTTCGGATTTAACACTCATTTCAGCTTGAAACATTTCCGCGATGGATCTTTCTTCTTCTTCGATGCTGCTCGCGTCCCATTCAGGCTCATCTTTTATTTGTGTTTCTGTATTTAATTCTATGGTACTATGTGTAGATTTTTCTAAAAAAAAAGATTGTTCATTTTGCTTAAAAAATTAAACGACTTTTATGGCAACAGTTTTTAATTAAGGCCGTTGTGGCGCAGTCAAGTAGGGGATGACGATTAAGCGCAACAATTATTTTCGATCACAATCGAGGGAATGATTATATATAAATTAATTTCATAGACAAGTGTTGCGTTGAGTTCCGCCACTAAACACGTAATGTCTCGAATTTGGAAGGTGGAATGGCAGGTGGATAGTCTGGAATCTAAATTCCTTTATACAGCGTAAACACAAAAAAAAAGAAACCTGAAAAGAAACCTAAACAAAATTCAAAATTAATATAAATCACTTACTAGAACTAATAGAAGCATTATCCTGTTCATCATTATCCTTAGATTCCTCTGTTTCAGTAACGTCAATCTTTTGTCGTTTTCCATATTTCCTTTCAGCCGCGTGCCGTCTCAATATACGTGGTGGCGGAGTATCATCACTATCTTCTACATTAGATATAGTAACAGTAGATGGTGCTGGCGCTGTTATAGTTGTTGTGTCTGTTGTGGGGGCGGGAGCTACCAGTATAGTCTGGTTCTTGGGAGCTCCAGGACGTAGTGCTTGAGCGCCTTCTGTCGTTTTGATGAACACTAGCTTGGGTGGACCGATGAACATTGGCCTGAAAGTGGAATCAATTAATAGGTTAAATGTAGGTTTTTTAAAATTTCGACTATATATACTTTACACAATTACACAATTTTCCATTGCCAATGACATTCTTTGTCTGGTTCACCAGAACCAGGCCCAAGTGAAATCAAATCCACAACCGTTGGGTCGTCAAATGACGTCATAATGCAACTGAGCTATGACGGCTCCTATTTGTTTTTAATGTTTCAAATCAGCTGTATCCCGCACACTGCAGAGTAGGCAGAGGTAAGCTAGTGTTAAAACACTCTGTTCATTTTAAAATCTTTAGTTTGTGTTTTAGTTCTATGTAAATAACCATATGCACATAAAAAAAACATTTATTTTATTTATATTTTTAATATATACCCAAAAAAAATTCTAATATCTTCTTTATAATAACTGATAACACTCTACAGGCAAATTTGGTCTGAACAATTTTTGTCTATATTATGACTATTATTTTTTTAATATTCTCCCTAATTCTGCCTGCTACTTGCCTAAGCCAATTTGTTTTTTTCTTATAAAACTTTAAATAAATCACATTTCTTAATCTTATATGTATATTCATGTCTATTTTTATATGTTTTTATTCATATATATGTTTGATGATGCTGGTTTGTGATTATAGTATTTTCTTTAAAACAACCTACTACTTAAAAAAATATATAGATACTAATAGCTAGGCCTGTAACTTCTGTGTGTGTTGACAGTTAATTATTTTGGTATTAAAAAATTAAAATTTAATCAATATTTTGGTTTTGGTTGATAAATAAATAAGTTATACGAAAATTCATATAACTTTTTGAAATTAATTATAATAAATGTTAAGTTATTTCTTATATTACTTGTACATTAATACACTAACAGACAAAAATAAAAAATTATAAATGCCTTCAATTGTTTTTTTATGTATTATACATAAATATTATTTTTATTATAAATAAATAAATTATAATATTACCTTGTAACACCACCTGGTTGTTGAACAGGTGTAAATGTTTTAAGTAATTTATCATCTTTCTTAACAGTAATCTTAGGCTGTTCCTCTGGCTTCTTTGCAGGTTTCGGCACATTAGTTGAGGTGGTATTCGTTTTTTCTGCTGGCGTAGAGTCACCCCCAGCTTCATCAGTCTGTCTCCATAATCCCCTGATCTTGAGGACTTCCCCGGCTTTTAATACAGTGTCTAGGACTTCATTTGAGACTGTTGTTTCACCTAAAAATATTATACTATTATATTATAATTTCTATTAACATTATAAAACAAATACTGAAATTATTTTCTTATATACAGGATTTGTAATATTTATAAATAAAAAATATATTTAAAATTTATTTAGTTACATATGTTTGTTTTTCAAAAGATATTGGTGGTAAGATTTAAAAATGTAATTCACCAAATACTGTATTTATAAACACCAAGTTAAAGTAAGTATAAACTAATAAATAATAGTAATTATAGCTACTTTGACCACTTACCTTTATACATATACTCGACCAGTATTTTAAGAGCTTTGGTTGAAATTTCTGAAGGTAACACAACATAGAGCATTCCTCCCATACGGGTCACTGTACGCTGGCCTTCGAACAAGCTGCATAAGTATACACTGCAGGAACTTAATATAAACTTGTGAGCCGGGATTTGTGACCCGTCCATTGTGCATAGAACTACATCGGTAAATCTCTCCGACCGCAGCAGGGCCGCCACAGAACCGTTTAAATGGGAACTGTGGGAATGCCATTTTAATTGATACGTGTCCGTCGACGTCATTCTATATCATTTTCAGTTTTACTTGTGCTAAAACAACATAATAAATATATTAAATGCACTGTTACTAAAATCAATAGCGGTTAGTTGTATTGTTTACAATAGAAACTATTGCCAAAACAATGGCTCTACCAAGAATCTGAAACTCATTTTATTCTCGCATGATTAATTTGTGTCGCTATTATAATAAATCATTTGTCCTGTAAGTATAAATAAAAGTCAAGTTTATTGTTTAGATGAGTAAATTGATTAAATTACGCGTTTTAAAATATAAACACTATAATTCCAAAACACTAACAGCAATAAATAATCCAAAATCTAGTAGCATAGTAGGGGAAACGGTTTTCGTTAATCAAAACAAATAACATATAAAAAATAATTTCAGAAACTTAACTAGCCAGTGTTTACTCAAAATTAACAACAATTAAAATTATTTATTGCAACACATAAAATCAAACAAATTGGGCAATAAGAAAAAAATCGATAATATTATTAGATAAAAAAATGACTTCCGGAATTACCTTTTTTTTAAATAACCGTTAACATGTACAGATATGAACAGTAACGGTACGACATTATAAAAAGATTATTAGCATTAAAAATCACTCAATAAAACACTTTTTAATGAAATGTGTAGCGCGCAACCACCGCGTGCGATCCTCGAATCCGGTGTGCGGCGGCTGCGGCTCTAAAATCGATAGAATTCGTATTGATTTAACTCGAAAAGCGGGGTTGGTTTATCTGATCGATCCAAGGCGCGTCGCGTCGGGCGGCCAGCGTCGGTGCGCGCGCGTGCGCGGCCGGCGCCCGCCCTGCAAGCTGCAGTGCCCTACGCCACCCTGTTCACGCGCAAACTATAATCGCACCTATTATTATATGTGTATTGTACAGTACGCTATCCCGGGCGCTAGGCACAAGGGAGACTATTTTGTCATCGTGTAATCATGCTTTTACAGACGAAACGTCCATCATGATGTACAGTTTTTGAAAATAGTCTTTTTTTTAATTAATAATGTTTATAAGAGACGTAATGTATAGTTACAACCTACAATTGTCTTAGTAATATATATATAATTTAATATTGACATAATTTTATATTTTTATTATTAGCAAACACATTTTAAATATACTTATTACAAGAGATCGAAATTGAAATTACCGATTTTCCTTACTAATGGAATAACAGCGTAGCCGATGATTCGTAAAAATTAATATAAGTATTGAAGCACTTTTGTATTTGTATGTACAACTCAAACCAATGCGGAAAACTAAATTGTCGCCATTTGACTAGGTTGCATTTTTAAGCCCTGTCTTGAGTTTGAGTATAACTCTAGCAATAGATAAATAATTTTATAAGTTCCTTTTTTTTATTTCGGCAGGAGACTCAATTGTAAGGGGTCATTATTTAATACTGCCTTAGTATATATTTTTTTAATAAAAAAGTTTCCTCCCTCCCTGATTTTTATTTTTTTATATCTAAGTAGAAAATATTTTTATTTTTGTAATTTTAAAAAAGTTTTATAGTTTTATATTAGGATTTTTTAGGCAAGTACAGCTCGTTGGCAGTTTATTTATACTTTATTAATCAAATAAAAAAATAAATGAGTATATAGATCACTTGTATCCGTAGTGTTGGCACAAATTTAAATAAAGGCAATGAACGAACACACGGAACACATAGCGACTTCCAATACCATTCAAGGAGTATTTATATCTATACAAGTACTTACTACAAAAAAGTAAGTTTGGAACAAGTAAAAAGACATACACATAGATTGTTTTACTTTAGTATACCTAATCAATTTTAGAGTATGTCGTAGCCCAGAGACACAGGTGCACTATCTGATTTAAACTCGACGGTTGTTGGTTCGTTTCATCAAGACAACGCGCGGTGTTGAGTATTCTCGGAGATATAGCGGAGGGAGGAGAACGGAATTTCTTTACATGAAGTTCACTCTACTTACCTCTCTGCGAGAAATGAAAGAAGACGAGAGCGATGAAATGATATAATTGAAATCTAATTATTCACCCGAGGTAGCATCAAAGTCAACCTTTTCGCTTAAAGACTCAGCACTTTGGTTTTTAAAAATATATATTAATATATAATATCATAAACATAGCCATAGGCATAGCAAGTAACCCTCTGGGGGCGGGAGTCGCGGATCGCGTGCGCAGACAATATTGATTTTTCTACCCCGGTACCCGGCACAAATTGCCGTTCCCTATATGCATATATATACGTAGGTACCTAGTTGCTATTGATCTATGAATAGACAATTTCCGATTTAATATCCTTCTATAATGGCTCAGATTCAATTACAAGTAAAACAACCGAGTAGAGTTTAGGTCCGAAATATTTTTCTAATGTTTTTTTCCAGCTTGTGTTGCAAGGCAGGTAGGAAAAATCTGGAAACCTAGAGTTAAGATATTCATTAAGACATTTCCATTATCATTTTCCGCCGAATTTTTGAGGTATTGAGTGTTGAGTGGCGAAACCGCGCTTTACCGCTCTACCAGAGCGAAGAAAATGAAAATATTCAATATTTCGTTTCTTTGAATGGGGATCGAATCGAACCCACAAGCCATCGCGTTTACAGGCGCACGCTTATGGCGCTGCGCCACGACTGGTCTCTAATGTGTTTTGCCTTTGTTTTTATTTACTAAGTTTGGTCTGCTTTTATTTTTTATACTAGTGGATCCGAACGCCCGCTTAAACTATACCAATATTTATTAAATATATTTATGAAATTATTTTTTTTCAATAGAGAGGTGCGTTAAGCAAGCTCATTTTGGGTGACGATTTCTAACAACAAACTTTGCAAATTGTTGTTTATGAACGGTCCCATAGCGACGGTTGTTATTAGCATGGTGGAATCAATTGCATGTCAAATTAATAAGTATTTTAATATATTGGTATATATGGAAAATATTACAAATATGACATAAAAAAGTATCCTATGTTCATCCCGAGACCCTCAAGTATCTCTGTATGAGTATTTTATCACAATTAAATTAGCGGTTTGGCCCTGATTGCGTAAAAGAAAGACAGACAGACATATTACTTTCGAATTTATAATATACTAGCGACCCCCTTGCGGCTTCGCCCGCTTTTACTACTGGATTATTCATATAATGTATGTTTGCAAAGCACTTAATATAATGTGAAAATTAATTAAACCCTAATGCAACCCGCATTTTCGTAGTTTCAATAAGGATTTTCCAATTGTTTTACACAGCAAGGATTTTTTAGTAGGTACCGTAATTTTAAATCTGTGCTACTAATCTTTTCAAGTACTTATTAAAATATATTTAAATGACTATTTTTAGATAGTTAAATGACTATTTTTAAACGGAAGAAATTATAAACAAAAGCCTACCTACTAATAACTACTACAAAAAATATATCGCGCTGAAATAATACATTCAACTCTAATTATCCAATACGTGCAAACGCATCTAAATCTTCGTTGCTATAGAGGCAGGCGGGTTTTTTTTTGCTTGTGGTTAACGCTGAAGAGGGTATTCTGTCCCTGATGAAAAGCAAGCACTACGTGGCTGCCTGTGAGGAAAATTAAATAGAATGCATCGGCCGGGAATCAAACACGGGCCGCCCGCGTGGCAGGCGAGCATTCTACCACTGAACCACCGATGCGTGTAAGGCAGGCGGGCGCGGCGGACGCATGGCGAGTGGCGAGCCGTTTCACAGCAAGGATTTTTTGATATTGTAACAACTTCTAAAGTACTTATTAAAATGAAAAACAGTAAAGACAGTTTTGATCTACATTAAATGGCCAACGTAACTAATGTACTTATTTATATGCTGAGAGTAAGGGATAAGTAAAACTTGAGTCGATACTGCTGAAGTGTCAACGACGTGATGTGTCAACAATTAAATGCGTTTTTCTCTTAAACTATTCGCAATTTCGAAATTGTGTAAAAAAGCAAATTTTATCTTCGTTTAAACGTAGAAAATTAATAAGTATTTAAAGGATAAGGATTAATACCATTATGGAAAATATCCTCACAATAAAAAATATATTGAAATTATTATTTTAGACAGAAATATGATCACT
>HE671804.1:46350-61155 GCA_000313835.2 Heliconius melpomene melpomene
GTTATCCTTAAAAGATAAAAATATGCTCTCGCGGACTTTTTTGTAGATCTTATTGAGAGGAACAATACTTCAGTACATTTTTTTCATGTAGTACTTACCATTAAAGCAGCGCATGCACGAAAGTGTCTCAGCGGGTAGGACTTTATTCATATTTTTCGTATTTATGTTAATTTACATAAGAATGTACAAATAATAAACTATATATAAACCTTCTACGAAAAATACTCGACCTAATGGTGAAAACCGCAATAAAATCCGTTGGGTGGTTTAGAAGAAGAAGAGTTAGAAACAACAGACAGACACGAAAAGCGACTTTGTTTTATAAGATATAGGATGTATGGATTATTAATGTAACTTGTATACGGAAATATAAACTAGTTAGTTATAGTTAGTAGTTGATATCAATAGATTAAAAGTGTCCGACTATTTCAGCTCACACCGTCGCGGTGCAGGGGCACATGGATGCGATTGTAACGCGACGGTCTTAGGTTCGACCCCAACAGGACTTGGGAACAGAGTGTTATAACACTGGATTCTGTCGCCTACCTTGCTGTGTGCGGGATACAGGGTGAAGCTGATTTTTTTAATGTATTTATGTACATATACTTAATGTAAAAATAATTTTAAGAGCCTTTGTTTCTTATAAGTGTAGCTTAAGCTAAACATTGATATTATAATATTTTCTTTTATAATATTTTTTTATAATTAAGTTATAATAGCCAATGTTTTTTTCGATCATGAGGTTAATGCTGTTAGCCCTATTGGCTTTTACAGGGACAACGGGAGGAGTTTACTTTGTCCCTGAACAAATGCAAGCACTATGTGGCTGCTTGTGAGGATTGTAAGGGGCATCCAATGCGGGACTCGAACTTCGGCTTGCGGCCGTTGAGCGGACTGGGAAATAGCCAAGAGTACTCAAAGAATATGTAAAATGATCTTTACAGATTATAAATTAATACAAATATATACACATACTATTATTTTCAGTTGGTGGAAAATTGCTCATTTATATATGACGGCAAGGTGTAAACTTAAAAATACAAAACGTTGATGTTAATAGCAGAATGGCGTGACAATTGGGCGGTATTTTTTTAATTTCAGCTTTACGCTGTATCCCGTACGTAGCAGGGTAGGCAGAGAGGTTATGAAAACCTAGTGTTGTGGCACTCTGTTCCCTTTAAGACATTTCCGTTCCGGGGCTATTAGTTGAGAGTAAAATAAATTGATTTATTAAATACACTTTACCTGTCTTATAAATAAAAAAAATATTTAAAATAGGTTTACTAAGCTACTAAGATGAGAAAATAGGAATGTATAAAATATGAATTAAATTCAAATTAAAATTATGCGAAAAGCAAAGCTAAAGACACATTTTAAAAAAGGGACCTTATCATAATAATCCAAGGAAATCAATTTTAAATCAAAAGTATTACTAAAAATATAATATATTTTTTAGCAATACTTTTAATATAAAATATATTTTAGCGAAATAAAATAATATAGCTCAGTTCATTTCTTATATTATGGCATTCCGAGCGTGCCAAAATATGGTTGATTGATTGATTTCTCGAAATATGGCGTTTCGAGCGTGCCAGTTGAGCACAATTCATTTCGCCAATGTCACGTTGTATGGAAAACACACGAAGGAAATTGACCGGTAATAAAAAAGATAAATATACACAATTATAGAATACATGTAAAAAAAAGAGATCCTGTGTTAGTACAGCCTTCACCTAAAACAAAACAAACACAAATTTACAATATATACACAACACATTAGATTAGTAATAAATAATATTTTACATGGGAGTTAATTTAAAGTTTTATTTTGTTAAGTTTAATATATTTACATAAAAATTTACATAAAGGACTAAACACAAACATTAACAAACACTGAACATTTAAAGGACGAGGGACTTTATGAAAATATGGTTTAATATTAATTCGTCACTTGACAGTTTTGACGTATGTCAAATATCAATTGTTATTATCAATTGTTATTTGTCACGTTTGCTGTCACTGTCACTGGTAGCTTTGCCAGTGTGTCGGCAGGCGATGTTAATCTTAAAATTCATAGATATTTTATTATTATACTGGATTAAAACAGAATAAATAAGTGCATGCAGGGAGATTTATCAATATGACTTTTCAAAACAAGGCTACTTCACTATCGGCAGACCTTAACAATTTTATATACGGAGTATCAAGACGAAATTTTCAAAATGCACCAGAGTTAACAAAAATTGGTATTTCCTTACTCAAAAACTTCCCTGCTGCAAGAGATGCTGTATTGGAATACTTTGCTATGGTGTTCCACGAGGCTGTTAATGTTTCACTCAATCAAGGGGACTATGAGGTTTGTGTAAATAATAAAAAAAAAAAATCTGGTATGTTTATTAAAAATATCTAATTATTAACATGCAAAATGATTAATATTTAATTTTATCTTTTAAAAAAAAAGGAATTAAAGTTCTATAGACACATTACAGTTTAATTGAACAGAATATTATTGTTTTTAATTAATTATTAAGATATTATCTTAAACTATTTGTACCTTTACCTTTTATTAAACTTAAATCTAATATATTATAGTCAGATTCATCGGCCCATGGTTCTTTAGAAAGTGTTAGTATGATTGGTCCAGAGCTGTGCAATCTGGGAGAATCATGGGCACCCTTTATTGCTCCTTGGTGCATTAATTTAATTATGGATATAGCTACAGACAAGGCTAATTTACCAAGTAAGTTAATTATTTTACCCAAAATATAATGACATGTGTTTTTTTAATATTTTTTAATTTGGCTTTTATTTATAGATACAACTCTTCAAAATACTGATCCTGTGAGAGTCTTATTGGATATAACAACTCAAAATCTAACATTACTGAATGCTGAGGAAAGAGCTAAGTGCATTGATACAATGTTGGGTATGTAAATAAATATAAAACATTTGAATGAAGCAGCTTTGTTACTAGTCCTTACTATTTACTTACTTACTAGTACTTTGAATTCACAAATGAAGTAACCAGAAAAACAATAACAGTTAATTTGTAATTGTAATTTGTATGCAATAGAAGAATGAGCAAAAGGAGGCAAAACCAGCAGAGTTTCTATAGTTTCCTAAAAGATCTCATCCTATCTAAGACTATGACCAATTATTTTCTAGAATATACTTTGAATGCAGCCCTAGTAGAATCATTTCAGGTATTGTTAGAGAAAGGAGGTTGAATAGTGCATTATACATATTTAAAGAACCCCATAAATATCTACCCATCAGGGGTAGCAAGTCCCAGGCACTGCTTTGAGTTCTAATTCATTTAATAGTTGGGAGACAGTATTTCACATTCTCACACTCAGACACTCCACGAAATGGGCACCCACAAAATGACTGATCTTATATTATTATTATTACATATTGCAGTGCAGCAGTTACTGATTGTAACCATGGTTGTGAATTGAATTCTCACTAAGAGAAATGAGTTATATTCATTCCCTGACTGTAGTAACAAGAAAAAAGTAAATTTTACATATATACAGGTTGCCGAGCATGTTCCTGGGCTGTAGGGTGGGTAGGGCGTGCCGAACCGGCCCTAGTGGCCCCTAGAGCTTTGGCCCTAAGCGCAGATGCAGCTAGGGCAGTGCTGGCTCATTTGGCTAACCATCCACCTGCGCTATTTCATGTTAGAGCCGCTCTTGTTGATTTGTTTCAAGTGAGTTATTTTTGTTTTTATATGTTTTTTTTCTATATATAAACCATATATAGAAACGTACATTATGGTCGCTCTTTGGCGTGGCCGCCCTGGATTTAGCTGTAGATGGCTGTGCAACCACCACTCCTCAACTATACTGCAGGCAAAGGGAACCTAGTGCTGTAACACTTTGTTCTGCATGTATTTTATAGAAATTAAGGTAGGCAAAGTACAAATTCGAACGCTTAATATTCAATGTTTCTAACAAAAACATTGTATGGGGAATGAACTGTGTTAACACTTGGTTCCAACTGCCTACCCTGCTATGCGGGAAAAATTATATAATTTTATACACTTTTACAGGAGGCAATAAGAGATGATAGTAGACCAGATAAAAAGCGTGATGTTATTCCATATTTGTTAACTTTAGCGTCGAAATCCGACATTGTTTTAAAAGCTCTTACTCAAGATATCGAACAAACATGTAAGTATTTATTTTATTACCTTTATGCTGCTTTAGTGTTATAACACTCCATTCTCCATTTTTCGCCGCATTTTCGAGACATTGGGTATTGAGCGACTGTGTATTGGCGGACCTCAACGCCGCTCTTCTTGCTATTTCTTGTTACCACAGTGAAGAAATGAAAATATTAAATAATTCATAACCCCAAGTGGGGATCGAACCCACAACCATCGCGGTTACAGTCATATTATTAGTAAAGGATTTTAATAATAAATAAATCTTTTAACTTAAATAAACCTTTTAAAATAATTTACAGTAACAGATGAAGTTATAGACCGTCTAATATCCATATCGAGGGCGAGTCGTGGATTTGAAGGTGTGACCTCTTCTACTATAGTCTCATTGCTACTAAGAACAGATGTAAGATGTTTCTTGTTGGTTCTACGACACGCTCAGAGACATGCTTTTTGTAGGCAATTACTTGGTAAGTATAAACTTTTAATTATTGTAATGTGTTATAGTAACTATTCAATTGATGGTACGAGTGAAAAACGCGATGGTTGTGGGTTCGATAGCCATTTGAGAAATTATTAAATTAAAATTATTACTTGATTACTTGATTGTTCTGGTGAAAAGGAATCATGACAGATTGTGATGGCGCTGTTTGTGTGTTCGAACACACATTCTCGCAGGAGATTATATTATTTTAATTTGATCTTGGCTCTGGTAGGAGTCAGTCAATGTTTCGAAAATTGGACAAGGAAATTACATATTAAAAAGTACCTAACTGTGTTCTGTGTTCCCTTCCCAAAAAGCATGAAACTACTTTTTTATTAATTAAACATGATTGGGTAATTAAATAAACAGTTAAATTAAATTGTTTTTCAGAGCATCTTTTGCAAAAGTTAGAATATGAATGTTTATTTCCGGATTCAAACCTGCCACTAGTGATGAGCGCTGCTGAGGAGATAAATGTTATAAGAGAAAAGCTATTGACGGGCAATCAACTAGAACAATATTCTATAGCTAGAATACTTATTTTAGTTTGTGAGTAAATTTTGTATGTTTTTAGTTTTCTATGTTTAATTAATTGTTTTTTGTAGTTTTTTTCCTACTTATAGTATACATTTTTATTTCAAGTATCACTATAGACTAGGTTATGACAATGTAGTTTTAAACTCTTTATAATTATATACAGAAATCAAAAATTAAAAAGGAGTAGTATGTCGAGGTGAGTTTTATATTATGGAGTATATAAGGTATAATTATATCATTACATTATCTATATATATAAAATCGAAAGGAAACACTCACTCATCAAAATAAGGAAATCGAAAGGAAACACTCACTCATCACGAAATCTCAGAAACTACAACTGCTAGAAATCTCAAATTTTGCATAGGAGTTATTTATAGGACGTAGGTGCTCGCTAAGACGGGAATTTGCAATATTCGACTTCTAAGGGGTTGTTTTTGGGGTCGAAAGTTTGTATGAAACTTCGTTACTACAAATGCTAGGAGTCTCAAATTTTGCATAGACGTCACTAGGACGTAGTCATGGAGACAGAAATTAATAATAACATACTTCACGCGGGTGAAACCGCGAGCGGGCCGCTAGTATATATATATGAGGCAAGTCGTAAGCGCGACAGGTTGTGGGTTCGATTTTCAATAAAGGAAATTAAATATTTTAATTTCCTCTATTGAAAATACTCTAGTAAGAAGTTGAAATTCGACGTCTAGTTCTACCACACAGTCTTAACTCTTCTTTCTCTCTGGCTACTCTATTATATGCTGAATACAGTGAAGAGCTAAAAGGAAATTATAAATGTAATAAACATTTTTCCAGGCTACAATCTACCATCAGAATTTGTGTCGACAATTAGTTACCTACTCCAACATTCAAGAAACGATACAACTCTAGCATTGTTAGTTCGTATTATATCGGGAACAATAAATATGCATACTCCAGCCGATTCGCAGGACATGACCATGGATACAGAGAGATATAATAATTTTGTTAAAACGGGCGTAGAATATGCACTAAGAGACGCCATGTTGGCTGATACACAGATAAAAAAGTGTTTCATAGATGGTGCTGTAACTAAAGAAAAGAAAACTTATGTACATCACTATTGTTTGAATATTGTCAAGTTGTTGAGGTATGTAGGAAAAAAAACAAACATTATATATTGCATTATACATTTATAATGCCTATTCAAGTGTTCATCATAATTTAGTTATATAAGGCAAAATTATCTTTTATCAGTGACTTCTCTCCCATTTTTAGATGTAAGACTATAACTTTCCTTGATATTTCGAATTTTTCAATTCAAACCAGTAGTTCTTGAGATTAGCGCGTGCAACCAAATAACTCTTTAGCTTTATAATGTTAGAGTAGAATAGATTTAATATAATAAAGATTATTGTGAGTTTTATCTGAACGGGTTTTTCATTACACTGGAGAAAATAAAAATAATGAAAATATACTAATTCACTCAAATCCAATACCCAGTCAGACATTAGATAACGTCTCTAATATAATATGAAATGAATGTACCAGATGGGAGGCGTCAGGGCGCGTGGCGGCACTGCGCACGCGCGTTGTGGGCCGCGCGGTGGAGGCGCGCCTGTGTGGTGTGGGCGGCGCGCTGCTCGAGTACGCATCGCTGCTGCGCGCGCGCACCCCCGCCACCATGGCACAGCTGGACGCCATGCCCACGTGCCACGCGCTGGCCGAGGTGAGTCGCAGGCACCGAGCCTTCATCATTGAGCCATCGTGGCGCAGGGGCTCAAGCGTGCGACTGTAAACTATAAAATGATACGACGGTTGTGGATACGATTCCTACTCTGGGGCATGACGTCGCTCAGCTCGTAATATCTTGAAAATTCTGCGAAAAGTGGGAAACATATTGTTTTACACTACTTACCCTATTATTTATGGGATACAGTGGGAAGCTAAAAAAATGTTTCATATAGTATGTAAAACATATTCATCAATTTAATATAACGGATATACTCAATAAATTAATGTTGAAGTTAAGTAATTTATAGTTTACCTTTTATTTTTTTATGAATAATAAACAGCAGCTTTACGTTTTTTTCATCATCTCATCGCAAGGTAAACAAAAGTCAAAAAGAAACGATACACTTAGAGGCCTTTATTGCCATTTTTTTAAAAAACTTCCGAGTGGGGATCAGACCAATAAATATCTCGCTTACACTCAGATAGTGTCCCACTGCGGCACGACGGCCTCAAGCAATTTTTAAATATAATTTCTTATTGATGTTTAAGTGCTTTCTCTTTCTCTAGGTCCTGGATAGAGTAGACTTGACAGGTACAAAGTCTTCACCACCAAGTGTGGAAGTCATATTGAAAGTGACTCAAGCTACAGTGAAATATTTCTTTAGATGCATACATGAGAAAGGTTAGTTAAGCTTAGTAGTTATAATTGATACCTAAATTCGCTAACCAACTATATCCATCAGTGTGAACGTTGAAAATGATATTAGAACATAATATACTTAACTGTATATTATTTAGGTCAATCATATTTTTTTTAATAATAAAATATTTAATATTTTCTTTTATAGTTTAAACTTGAGCTCTATTCAGTAAATTTAAACATCAAAATAAACTCATACCCTTAAGAAGCAACATTCAAAATAATTTTATTATAATATATTAAAATTACAGATGTATTGGCAAAACTACGAGGTGTACAAACGGCAAGTTGCTTACTTCGTAAACTATGTGTACACAGTAAACTAGCTCGTGCCGTCGCTCTTCGCGATTTATTAGAAACTGCCATGTTTAGAGAGGACAAAATGTTTGGCAGCCAAGCTCACATTGCAAATATTGTGACCACTTCGAAAGAATGGAATAACGAGGAACTTTTAATACATATGAATCAGAGACATGTAAGTTTTATTGTATTTCATGTATTATTTGTGTAGGTATAGATTATTAAAGTGTGAATTGAAATTGAACTCACTAACGTCACATTTTTGACAACGGCCTGTATATATAGTCATATAGTGTAGCATTAAATATATAAAGTT
Source organism: Heliconius melpomene melpomene (assembly GCA_000313835.2). Taxonomy (NCBI): domain Eukaryota; kingdom Metazoa; phylum Arthropoda; class Insecta; order Lepidoptera; family Nymphalidae; genus Heliconius; species Heliconius melpomene. The sequence goes on from HE671804.1 coordinate 54,563, forward strand.
GTCGAATACAGAACATTATTTTTGGAAAAAGGAATTGGTTAAAAAATAGTAATTCTCTACCTCTATTCCTCACAGGGTCCCATAACACAGTTAACACAGAGCCATACATCAGTGTTCCACGCAGGTGTAATAGGCAAAGGTGTGCGGCGTCGTGTCCCTCCCCCCATAGTATCCACTGCGCCGGCGCACAACGCCGAACTGCTTATGGGAGCATTGATGGCTTGTATGGTATGGCAATTGATTTTTTAGATGTTTTTTTATAGCTTCACGGTGTATCCTGCTTATAGCAGGATAAGCAGAGGTAACTCGTTCTTCCGGTTCTCCATTTTTGGGGCATTGTGTGTTTAGTGGAGCAACTCAACGCCGCGTTTGTCTTGTTACCAATGCAGAAAATAAAAAATAAAAAACCCTGTGTGGGAATTGAACCCATAACCGTCACGTTTAATTATTTACAATTTTTTAATTTGAAATTTTGAAACTTATATATAATCTTCTTACACAATTCATAAATAAATTGAACAGGATGGCAACACAGGCATAGTTGAAGGGTCAACATCAATATCGCTGCTTCTAGTAGAATTAGTTTCACCAGACGTCATGTACAATGGACTCCCTTGGCCTGATGAGGATTTTACAAAGGTCAGTGTGATTTTATTCCTGAGGTCGTTAGCGGCCTGAGGAGTTGTAGTTGGGATAATATCACGGTCAATGGAACCCTATTGATTGATTGCACTTATAATTGGTGCGTCTGCTAGAATGCCGGAATACTATGCTTGGCTTATTTCCTCTTTCGATTCTCAATTTCATAATGACGTCGACGTTTATAATTTACTGTCATTTTCATCAGCTATTTGCAACGCTTACCTGGTCGTTACGTGTAACGTGTAACGTGCTAACGTTACATATCTTGGTAAAGACAGAGATTAGGTCCTGTCAAGCAGTGTTATTTCTTTTTTTGATCCGCGCTATTCGTCATTCCCCGTAGACTCATCTAAGACTGATCTCATTATAGTGGCTATGTCGCTGCTGTCTTCTGTAATGACAGCTAGTCCATATGAGATAGATAGCATAAATTAACTTATTCAGTCATATTATCTAGCGGTCTAAGGTTCTAAGTTCTAGTCTTATGTCTCTAAATGTCTGTTTAAAATAACATGTATTTGAGTGTGTGTAGCAAGTGAGCATCGAGCGCGAGCTGTACACGCGGTCGGCGGTGGCGCGGTGCGGTGTGGCGCGCGCGGCTCTGCGGCGGGTGGCGCGCGCGCGACCTGCCCTTTGCCTCGCCTCCGCGCTGCTGCGCGCCGCTGCCGCCGCGTTGCTGCACCGTAAGCGTGCGCACGATGGTAACTAACGAAACTAAGTATTACAGCCAGCTTCAGCGTGGCCACGACTCGAATATTTTACTGTAAACTCAAAATTAAAAAAGTCACATACTGTATCCCACACACAGCAGGGTAGGCAGAGGGAACTTAATATTAAGACACTGAAGATCTATATGAAAATTAATATTGTAACATTAATTTTAGTATTCGTCAATTATTGAACTTTTTTAATACCTCTTTAATTTTCATTTTCTTAATATTATTAATATATTTTCGTAACTTTGCTCGATAACATACACAGGGCGTACTCGAGGATAGGCAGAGCCTAGTGTTAAGACAATCCGCTCCCACTTCTCGCGATATCTGGACGCATTGCGTGTTGAGTGGCGGAACTCAACGACATACTTTACCTCGACACCAGAGCGAAAAATTAAAATGACAGTCACACGCTTGCACTCCTGCGCCATGACTAGTTCCAATATTTAAGGAACTTCCGATATTTATCAAATATACATTAATTTATTTTTATATGATACAGATCGACATACACAATCAGATGAAATAATCAGAGAACTATCAGCACTTACAGAACTCCTCTCGGTGATGACTTTGGGACAGTTACTGCCTCATCCTTTGAGTCACATATTGGAATTGGCACCAGAATTGACCGCTAATGAGGTAAATTACATTTTTAAAATAATAATGTACTGTGAGATTCAAATATGAATAGGATTGACTTTGCATCACATTCTGACTTCATAGCCAGTTAGGTAGGGTGAGCTAAACAAAATATTTCTAAAATAGAAATTGTGTGAAAATATGTTTTCTTTATTAATTCTATCATTGCGTCTAGGTCTTTATACCAAAGCCCTCGTTACTTTTGGGCGAAGTGTATCCAAGAATAAAAATAACAGAGGAAAAGCTATTGTTTAAAATAAATAACATGAATTTAAACCATTAAATCACACAGTCACACAATGACATTGTATGACAAGGCACTCCTCACCACTGGGGTCACACAATTTTTGTGCTCCACATTGGAATATAAAATATATAAACATAATTTTGGAACAGCTTGTTTTAATTTAAAAATTTCTAGGTGTGAAATTGAAAAAATATGTACCGTCACATTTTTCCAGGTCATGTGAAAAGACCTCTTTTTTAACCTCTCCCCCATAGAGATTATTTTGAAGGTTTTAAAACAGATTTTATAATTTTTTGTGAATGTAAATTAATAAGGAAAATCTTTTTATATTCTAGATAGTCCAAGTGCTACGAGATTGTGTATGGAATTATACGCGGGATCATGTACCATCTCCGGCGCTATTTACTTGCGACTCTACAGGTTAATTTATATTTAAAAACGTTTCTTAGATTCACACTGTATCCCGCATATCGTGGGGAAACCTAGACATAAGACACTTCGTTCACTATGCACCGTCCAATTTTCGACACATTGTGAGTTTAAGGGTGGCACTCAAGGTCTTGGGTTGAAGTTCTTCTAAGTAATTCATTCCTTCGAGTGTGGATCGAAACAATAACTGTTGTATTTTAGACAGGCATCGTGTTGTTGAACCTTACAACTTTATTTGTAACATAATGAATAAAAAAACAGCCCTTAAGTGTCTTTAAATAAAACAAAACCAGAAGAACGAAGTAACGTGTCACTTTTTTATATAAGATTTTCTTAAATTAATAATCATTTATATGATTAATTTTCCAGTCAACATTCTTTTTTATTATTGCAAAAATTTTTAGGTCTTCATTGGCGTGATCCTTCAACTTGCAAGCCGCCAACTACATATACAGATACGTTACGACTCATCATACAAAAAAGAATATCGAAGCTGGGACACCTCTACCCCATTATGTTTTTAAATCTTGAAAAAGATAACTAAATTTTATTTTATATTGATCATATCTTTGTAAATATTAATTATAAGAAAGAATAAAGTGCCTATGAAATTGTACACGTCTCTTAATTAATAAATATATAATTTTAATTAATATACAATTTTTCATTTGCATTATTATAGTCCGATAAAGTTAATGAATTATCGGAGGTACACACGGACACTTGCGCGGAATGCATATTTAAGACACCCATACTCTATACAGGGAAGTCCCCACACACCGCACCGCTGCGCTGCTCCGCAAGCCTAATCAACACTAAAGTACAGTAGAAAGCGACGCGAGGTGTCATTTAATGCACCAGTTTGTATATATGACACAAAATAACACCGAACTCCGCATACTTAACATTGTGCACATAACTGTACATGCGCGAGATTGATTCGTGCCAGTGTTCACATACATAATAAAGTATTTGTCGAGCTATAGTTACTGTTTACCATCTGTATTCGATTAATGTCAATGTCAAAATAACATGTTTAAAGTTTAAACGTCATTTTTGGAGTTAAAAACATTAAACAATTCCCTTTTCTTATTTTATTCCAAGTGATAATATTTAAGAAATTGCAATTAACTTGCACAAAATATATTTTATTGCATTGTAGTCCATTTAAAAAAAGCAAATCATGATGGAGGAGACACCTAAGCCTGTATGCCTTATAATACTAGGTTAGTATTCCTACACCTTCACTTGGCTAATAATATATTAAATTTAAAAAATACTGCAATTTAAATTTCAAGGTATGGCTGGAGCTGGTAAAACATCGTTTACAAGACGACTTGCAGGAAGGGTTATAAATGGTGCCAGACCATATTTAGTAAATTTAGATCCAGCTTGTCGAGAGGTTCCATATCCTGCTAATATAGGTAACTAAGAATTATCGTGCTTCATGATATGAATAAATTTTATATAATAAATATATACTCTTAATTTTTTTTAATTAAAAGTACATATTTTAAATTAACAGTTAAATAATATTAAAATGTCACTATTTTCATATTCTGTTTCTAGATATAAGAGATACAGTGAATTATAAAGAAGTTATGAAACAGTATGGTCTAGGACCCAATGGTGGTATTGTTACTGCACTCAATTTATTTTCTACTAAATTTGGACAAGTTGTAGATTTAATAGAGAAAGCTGGAAGAAAACATAAATACTGTGTTATTGACACACCAGGTAAATGTTAACAACTTTTTCTTAAAATGAATTTGTCCACCAATAATTCATGGTTTTATTTTACAAATATTCTTTTGCTTACAGTAAATGCTTAAATTCACTATCCTGCTTATAGCAACATTTAGTATGAAAAGACTGCATTCCTTATTTTTCACATGACTTCATGCTGCTGCATATTAAGTAACATAACAACACTGCACTTTCCTGACTAGAGAATAGAAATGAAAATAAATAATTCCTACAAGTGTCTATTGAACTTTAATTGTATTAAATTTTAACAAATATACTTACAGGTCAAATAGAAGTATTTACATGGTCAGCATCAGGTACTATAGTGACGGAGACACTAGCATCCTCCTGCCCCACAGTCATAGTATATGTAATGGACACAGTTAGGAGTGTATCACCAGTCACATTCATGTCCAACATGCTGTATGCTTGTTCTATACTTTACAAGACAAGATTGCCTTTTATTGTAGTTATGAATAAAGTGAGTTTTGCTATTATTTTATATATTTTAAATAAATAATCTATTTTTAACAAATAATTGATTTACTTTAATATTTATTAATAACTTACTTTAATATTTATCAATTTCATTAATTTGTGAACCTAAACATAGATAATATATTAAACTCAGACAGATGTAGTAAACAACAGCTATGCTGTGGAGTGGATGAGAGATTTCGAAGCATTCCAAGATGCTCTCGATGCTGATGGCGACGGGGAAGGCAGTACATATGTAGGCAATCTAACACGGTCAATGTCACTAGCGCTTGATTCATTTTACTCGGATTTGAGGTGTTGTGGTGTGAGTTCACATACAGGAGAGGTAATTTATCTGTCTTTTTGTACAATTTTTTAAGCATATACTTTGGTAGGCAGAGGGAAAACAGTCTTAAGACACTCCATTCCCCACTTTCTGCTGCAGTGTAACTCAACCCTGCACTCATTCCTGTTGCCAGAGTGAACAAATTAAAATATTAAATTATTCATTCCCACAAGAGAATTACTTGATTGAAAGTGTGATAGTTTGTGAGAATGGATCTTTGTTCCACTTTAACCCAGAAACTTTCAGCGGATTTAGATGAAACTTTATAGTAATAAAGCTTATATATTAGAACAACACATAGGCTACAATTTGTGTAAAGATTTTCTATAATTTTCGCTATAATATAAAAATAAGTTGGCAAAGTTATTGTACTATTTTTTACTTCTTTTTATTATTATCCCTGTGATGAATGTGTGATTGAATGTTGTTTGTCACCTTCTTTTGCTAATTATAAACTTTTATTCTATTCTATTATTCTTCTATGATTAAAGGTAAATTGAAATTTATTCTTTTTCAGGGTATAGATGAATTTTTCAAGTTGGTTGATGATGCAGCTGAAGAATATGAAAAGTAATATATATACAAGTAAAATATAAAATATTGTTTTCTTAAGATTTTTTATTTATTTTACAATCTTTTTGTTTTATAGTGTCTAAAAAGCTTATTTAAAGTAGCATTTATAATTATATTTTTATTATGGTATATTTTATTTTTATAGTTATTTACATTTTTTAGAGAATACAAAGCTGATTGGCTGAAAATGAGGGAAGAAAAATTGGAGGAACAAAAAAAGAAAGAAGAAGAAATTAAAAAGGGGGTTAAAGGTATATATCTCGTTATTTTCCTTTCTAACGTATCCTGCATGTGTAGGGTAGGCAGAGAGTACCTAGTGTTAAGACACTCTATTCTCTACTTTCTGCCCTATTTAGAAATATTGTGTTGAGTGGCATTTATCTTAATTTAAAAACTATTCTTTACATCATTGGTGTCTTCATAATTGCCTCACATATAGTAATAATAATCATAATAATAGAGCCTTTATTTCCAAACTGAGACATTTTACACATTTATAACTAAAAAAGCACTTAAAATAAAATCATAATAGGTCTCTCAGTTCGGTGTGCCTTGTGGCATAGGCCTCCTCCAACTCTTTCCACTGATTTCTGTCTGCCGCCACTCTTATCCAGAGGGGACCTAACGTCATTTTCAGGTCATCCTCCCATCTTCTCATTTGACGTCCTCGGCTCCTAGTGCCATCCCTTGGGTACCAAGTTGTTACCTGTTTACTCCATTTCTCCTTTTTACACCTTGAGCATATATCCAGTCCACCTCCACTTTAATTTATACC
>HE671804.1:62896-74435 GCA_000313835.2 Heliconius melpomene melpomene
CATATATATATATATATTTCAAAACATATTATTATAAGTTTTATTTTTTTTAGTTGATGATACAGTAATGGATAAAAAGAAACTAATAGAAGAAGTAATGGGTGGTCGTGAAATATCTGACATGTATTTAAAGCACCCCGGAAATGAAAGTTCTAGTGACGACGAAGGTGTTGAAACTCAAGTAGAAATAGGTAAGGATTTTTTATAGCTGTATGCTGTATCCCACAGACAGCATGGTAGGCAGAGAGAAATTAGTGTTAAGAGTAAGAAACTGCATTTACCACTTTCGATTCAAGATGACTTTTCCAAGACATTGCATGTTGAGTAGCAGAACTTAATGGTGGGCAATTAAGATAATTCAATCCAGAGTAGAAACTAGACATCGAACCTGCAACCGTCGCGTTTAGTCATATTGTGGCGCTGCGACATGTTTTATAATTTAGTGGCTTTAGAATATATTATGAATAAAACTAAAATTCTACCAGATTTGATGGTCTACTTATTTTTTTTTATAATTTTATTGTAACTTGTAGATGACAAAAAGGAAGACGTCGCAGCATTTCAAGAATTCATAAACAAACATGTGAAACCTAATGAGCAAAATAAAACGTAATAAAACACATTTTTAGATATACTATTTAATTTATAAGTACTTATTAAGCCATAAAATTTTATAAATATATATGCGTGTTATTTATTTCTAAATCACAGATGCAACATCTAAAATATTGATAAATATTAAATATAAATTGATTTATAAATAGTAAATAAAACATTATAATACAACTACTCATCAAAAATTATAAAAATATAAAAGTAAAAAAACATAATTGGTCCTCACTACCAGAGTCAATTTTTCATTATTAAACTTTTACATGATAGATCATGTTAAAAATTTTATAAATCATGTCAAATATAACTTACAATGATTGAACAAAAACTTTTATTGTAAAGAGAATAAAAAAAAATACAGTCAAAAGGATAACCTCCTTTTCTTACAGAAGTTGGTTAAAAATAAGAACACATTGTGAAACGAAACACACTTATTACTATTTATGTTACTAGGTATATCAATAATAATCACAAAATCAAATTACTATAATGTGTTAATAAACCAGCAAAGGACAGGGTTGCAGAATATTAAATTAGCTTTACACTGCTGTATACCTCACACTAACACGGGGCACAAGCTGCAGCTGTAAACCTGTTGATGATGTGATGTTTACATTCCCAGCTTAATTGTAATAAAAAAATCAATAAATGAATGTTTAGTCTAGTTAAGTACTATTTATTTCTAATGAATTCTCTAAAATAATATATAACTGAGATATTGCTAGGAACTATTTTAAAGAGATATCGCTTAACAGAATATTTTAAAAATTAAAAGCACCAAATATTAAATATGACAAAAGCTTTAAGTCTAAGTTTGTAAATGGTTTTAAAAGAAATTAATATAAGACAAAAGAAAAAATTCTAAATTGTTAATTAAAATACATACTTAGTAATTATAAATAAGTTATTATTATTAACTTAAATTTCCATTTATTCATTTATAAATTGAAATTTAACAACCATGAGGTGAAATTTACAAAAATTTAATTAGTTACCACTTATCTAATATTTCTCACTACAGGATATTGAATAATTTACAGGGAAATTAATTTCTATCCTTTCACAGATCATAAATATATTTATTATTATATTAAAGTAATGATGTTGTGTGATGTAGTGTTGATGTCATAATTTTTTCCATTTACTATTATTTATTGTTTCCATTTCTAAAGAAAAATATTATAATTTATTGTTATTATTTATTGAATTTAATGTAGTATTACGTCCGGCGCGTTCTAATTCTGAGTCTTGAAGCATCCAAGCGGGACGGTAAGAAGTACCATTGATATCTTTGTAAGCTAATGATGGATTTGGTAGAGTATTGTGTACACTGCCTATTGATGTGTATCTGAAATTAAATATAAAAAAAAAATAAAAACTCTCAAGGCCCTGTGGCACTCTCTCTCAATCAATATCCACTCGATTCAATATCCACTCTGGGGAATAAATTATTTAATATTTCAATGTCCTTGCTTGGATAATAAAACAAAACTCAGTGTTGAATTCCACCACTCAATATAGGATGGTTTTTAATATGGCAATAAAAAAGAACAAAATTATGAAGTTTTTCATAGATCCAGTGTTAAGACAATTCCGTTCACAATTTTCCATCAAATTATGGAGGTTTTGCGTGATGAATTGAGGGACTCAACGCCGGCGTGGATATTAAAATATTTAATTTTCTCGAGTAGGAATCGAACCCACAACCTGTTGCGCTTTTAGCCGCACACTTGAGCCCCGCTACGACATTTGATATAAGGTTCAAGTCCATTGTAATAATATATAAATATTAAATAATTTTGAATTAAAATTTAAATAAAAATTAGCTTACCCTCTCTCATATAAGCTACAATAAGGCAATTTTCTTTGTAAAATATAACTCCATATTTGATGGTAACTCCAGTTAAGTAATGGCGATACTCTTACCACTTGAGGCCAGTTAGGATCTGTTTTCTGAAAAAAAAAACATTAAACTTATATTAATTGATTTAGGTACTTCAATGCTTATAGTATTGTAATTACGCATTTTTTCTTTTATAAATCGACATTTTTTTTTTTTGATAATGTATATCTTTCAACCTTCATACTGTATCCCGCTTATAGTATAGTAGACAGAGGGAACCTAATGTCGGAGCTCAACGATTATGAGCACGGTAATAATAAAAATATTATAATTAATGCCCCGACTGGGAGTCGAACCCACAGCCGTCGCGTTTGTACGATTGTGCCACTTCGCCACGACGGCCTCAATGTAATAAACTAAACAGAGGATTTTTAAAAATGTTATTTCCTTCTCTCGCATTTCATAGTTACAGAGGGAGCTTAGGTTTTATGACAATACATTTTCAATCTTTCCATTTCTACGGTGGAAAGCTAAAACAAAATAACAACAATAATTTTATTTACCTGCATAAATTTTAAATCTTTACTATAAGGATCCGTCCGTCTCGTGCCCAACAGACATGCTTTTAATTGGTCATCTTGTTCTAATATTGTTTGCAACGTTGTCTTCATTTCACCTTCCATAACTTTTAATTTAATATCATAATATTTTTCCACTTCTCTCACAAAAACTTCTATTTCTTTAAAGGGTCCTATTGTTCTAATATAAACTACTTTTAATTCAGTTTCAATATTATCACAATTGTAAATATCTTTTAGAATGTCCAATGTGATATCTAATAGCACAGTGCAATCTTTTCCTCCATTGAATGATAAAAAAACTTCATTTAGTTGAAATTTTTCAAAGCAATCTTGTAATACCTGTAATTTTAAATCATATCTAATAATTATTTAATCAAGTGTTTTTTATTCAAATAAAAAGATGTGTTGAAATAACCACTTATTTTAAGCAGAAATGAGGTTTAAAAAAAATTGCAAAATCACAAAATTGCAACAAGAGAATACTTATAATATTGATTTTATATTCAAATTATATAAATTTCTAACCTTCTTTGATTCTTCTAAAACTTTGCTGAAGTCTTCAAGCTCCATGTTTATAATAATATATCTGAAACAAAAGAAAACATAATTGTTGACTTTATATTAAATTTAAAATTTTTAATTGGAAATTGACTAAGTAAAAACAATAAACATACATTTTTTTCATTATTTTATTGTTTATTTAAAGAAAATTACCTATTGATTCTGTAGATTTGAGAACAATTTAGGAAAAAATGTTTATATGAAATATTTATAAAACAATATTAGCCACTACTACTATTAATGGTAATATTAAACATGACTATTTCCTTGTAATATATGATTAGAAAGATATCTTATCATCATTCTCAGTAACAAATTTTAAATCAATAAGTTTCTGATAAATCTTTAATTAGATTGACCCCCTAGGGATACTGCATGAACCCAACTTAAGTTGGATTGTATGTTTATTTACATTTTGAAAAACATTTGTAGATTATAAATAAAAGACTTTATATTTCAATATATTTTATTTGTTATAAATAAAACTAATACAAAATATATGGGTAGTTCGCATAAAGAACATATTGTCTTAAAATAATTCACAATTGATATTTCTACTTTTCAACATCCCTTTCACATATTTTCTTACTTGGTGGCTCATCCACTTCATTTTCAAGATTTTGAAAAAATAATATTTCTTTACTCAATTTGAAACTAACTCTCATCATCTCCTTTTTTGGAGAAACATTTCGTACATTGAATATTTCAATAATATTTGAAGATACATCCATTCCAATATTGTCATTGACCATTTGTTTTGCAACTAAACTTTGATCTTCTCCAATGGCAAAACAGTATACATGCACTATAATATCAAAATCTAATTTTTCTTTAAGATTTATTCTGTTAATAAGTCCCCTAAAGTGTTTTAAAAATTCTACTGCCATTGCTGGCAAATTCATGGTTATATGAATTTTCCCACCTTCTAATTTTCTATTACCCAAACAGCAATCAATTATATAGTTTTTAAAAATGTCACATATAAAATCTTTACCATCTTTACAGTGTGTTTTAAGGAAATCTAAATCAAGTTTATTTATTTTTGCATTATGGTTTAGCCATTTAAATGATTCTGGGTTTAAATCATTTGCGTAGACCCTACAGCCTCGTTTCACCGCTGGTATTGCAAATGGCCCTACACCACAAAAGATATCAAATAATACATCTTCACGGTTAAGTAAATTTATTATTCTTTCATGTTCCTGGCATAAGCGAGGATTCCAATAAACTTTAGAAAAATCAAATTCAAATCTACATCCATTCTCTTTAACATTCACCATAAAGTCCTCATCACCTGCTATTACTTCCATACTAAAATTTCTGTATGTATTGTCAATTATATTATTTTTATTCACAACAGTACGGCATAGTTTTATTTTATCTACTAAAACTTGGCCAATAAGGTGGCGGTATTCTAATAAATGATCTTTTAAATTTAAATGTATGATATGACCTATCTGAGAGAAACCACTTACTGTTTCTTCATTTTCAGGTAAAACAGCTTTGAATATAGCATCATATTTAAAGTGGTCATACAAGAGTTGAAATTTTCTCATTTGTACTTGGCTTTCATTGACATTGTATTTTTTGAGCAAAATTCGGTCATTTTCGGCTATATCCAGCCATTTTGTAACTTGTTCTGGATTTAAATAGACACATTTATTATAACTAGGCTGACTTGCATCTTCTACATTATGCACAGCTCTAAATTTTTCAAGTTTTAATAAGTAATGTTTGCATATCGGAATCACTTTGGACACTTGTTCCCCTAGCAATGTTAAAACTGGTACTGTAATATCACGCGCGAATTTGTCACGTCCCATATTTTTCATTCCTCGAACACCGATTGGTACTAACAATGAATTTGCTGAAGACGACATTGTGTTTTGGAATCTCTTAGAATTTATACGAATTTGAGCGAAACTCAACAGAAAGAACACATTTTTCATACTAACCTATTCCAAGGTCAAAATTTTCGCTGAATCAATAATTTAAGTTGCAATTAACATTAAATATTAACTGCGAATATAAAATATTGATGTTTCTAATTTAATTTAATTGAGAGGAAAACATAATTTTAGAATTTAAATTCGCGCAGTCGTACGCATACGTACGATTTGTATTGAAATTGAACAATGACTGACAATGTCACTTTGACAGTTACTGTCAATTGTACAAACGTAGCAATACGAATCGTTTAGAAAAAGATACCGGTTTTGGCGAAATGAATTGTGCTCAACTGGCACGCTCGAAACGCCATATATCAAGAATTCAATTCAATTCAAGGTACCGGTAGGAAAACTACATTTTAATATTTGAGTATTTATACAATTTTTTTTAATAATATATTATAAACTTTGTAACACATTAGTTTCCCTCTTCCTACCTTGCTGCGTGCAAGATTCAGCGTGAAGCTGATTTGATTTGATTTAAATTATTATTAACACACAGAGTAGCATATTAAATTGTACTAGACTACTACTACTACTAGAACTCTCTTGAAGAACTACAGGCCGACCTCATTTCTGTGCCACATATACAAGCTATTCTAGTACCGACGAATCGTTTAGCCAGAAAATTTTACGAGTCCAGGGGGTAGAGCAAGGCAAGTCTCAATCTAGCTACAACACCCATTGTACAGAAACATAGGAGTAAAATTGGCTGCTATGTATGATTTTCTTTGACTACGAAAAAGACTTCCATTCCAACGAAACCTGAAGCTATAGACACACTACAGCGATGTCATATTAATTGAAGATACATTGAGATGCTGAGTTGGTTATATACTGCTGCTACAATGACTATCCAAATCCAGTAATGCAAAATTTAGTCGATCCAACTGAACAGTGAGGTAGGGCAAGGGGATGTGATATTACCGTTATTTGTTAACCAACGCTTTGGAAGACATCTTCAAAACCCTGCATTGGACCTGTTTTCGAGTCAGTGTAAACAGTACACCACACACTTTCGATTCACTGAACATATCGCAGAGTCACTGGAACAGCTAGCGGAGATGCTACAGAGACCGAGTAAATCATCGCGGGATGTCGGTTTCGGTATTAACTTACAAAAGACTAAATTCATATCCAATGTGTATGTCATACCAGGTCCGATATAAGTGGGCGGAACCCGTCTCGAAGTTGTTTTTCAATACACCTACGACTAGTGCAAACTATTTAGCCTGGTAATAGCAATTTTGAGAGGGAGGCAGATCAAAGAATTCAATAAGATTGGGCAGCTTTTACAGGTTTACCTACTAACAAGGCTACAAATATCATAATGAACTCGGCTGGTGAATTCGGTTACTCGCATAAAAATTAAAACGTTAACGACATATTTACATAACGTACGTAAAACAAACAGTGACTTTTCGATGGGAAATAAATTACATAAATTCTCGCCAAATTGTCGCTTGAGTTTGGCACAAACAGAATAAATAAATAATAAGGAATACGAACGCTGTGATTGCTATTTTAATAAATAACTGTATTATCTTTGTATATCTACATATGAAAATGAAAAAATATAAAATTTATTCAAATTGTAAACGCAACAACGATTGAAATCAATTGAATTGTGTGAAATCAGCATGTTCTGGAGAAGGAATAAGCGTTATGAATTGTATTGAAATGTTCGCTTGCATGATTTTATGCATTATGCCTTAAATGATTGATTGCTGTAATTTAAAAATGATTTATTTTTGCGCACTGTACATTCAATGTGATGATGTATTTTTTACCATATTGCTTGTCCAATATTTCATTATGGACTTCCGCGAACCGAATTCCGCGGAAAGTGGGAAATGGAGTGTCTTAACATTTCCTGCTGTGTGCGGGATAAGCGTTAAGCTGATTTATAAATATACCTAATAGTAGATGTTACAATATGGTCCTGTTTCATCTTTGAAACTTATTAACGAAGGTTACGATTACGAATACAGGGGAATGGTGCTTTGTAAAATTATAAAATCTAAATAATTGTAAAAATAAATTATTTGTTAAGTTTGTTATGTGTGAACATAATGGTCGGTTTTATAATTGCAAGTAGGGGAAAGCAATTATAAAAATATTTGATATAAACGTATTTAGACGTAAGTAAATTTAAATATTTTTGATTTTTTTAAAAATATAGCATAATATAATAAGATGAAATCCAGTCTTCATTATAGATTTAAATCGTAAAGAAACATTTGGATACAAAGTTTGCATTTACATTTCTTACATCCGAATACAAAGATATTCATGGAACGAGTTCAAAATATAGTTTGCTTGCGGTCGCTGGTGTTGGAAAGTTTTTTAATTTAAATTTGTATCCGCAGACAATAACGGAACATTGTTGCTCTGCACTTGACAAGCGACTTGAACAGGTGTTTGTATAGAGTACTTCTCTAATCCATTCCAATTAGAAACTCAAAGTAGCAAAATGTATTTTTCTCAAGTAATTTAGATAAATAAATGCTTATAGTTTTTTAGGTGATAACGCCAATTGTTTCTATTTATACAATTCCCGACATCATATTTTATTCCCTCGAATGACGTCCTTAACCACTATCTTGGCTTTAATAACAGATAAGTATTTAAAAATCATTTGAATAAATAAATCTAATTTCTTTTACAATTAGACATACGTATAGTACATACACGTATAATCAAGTAGGTAGGTAAATGTTGTAACATACAAATGTACAAAAATAACGAGTCACCTGTCAGCCGTCGTAAGTATTCTAGTATTTCTCGCTTATTTATCTCCGCCCCGGGGATCTGTTAACGGCTGTGTAATGGTGTTTTTATGATTCCCGCAAACATCAACGTAGCACCATTGTTCCTCGGTTTGTTATTCAGTCGCACGGCTGTTTTAAAGATTTTTTTCACGCCTGTATCATTATCCTAGAATGTTAGATTTAGAAATGATATCTTTTGTTTTGGATTATTTGAAAAAGATAAGCAGAAGAAGAAGCAGAATATTATGAGCCCCTTAAGATGAATTTAATTAAATAAATTATTTTCTAAATAGTAATTAATGCTACACTTATATCCTTTTTTTACAGTTTCGTATCTCAAAAGGAAAAAATGGATCCTTTAGGATCTCTGTCCGTGTGTCAAGATCATTTATCTCGAGATCGTTGTCAAGCTGAATCATCAACATCAATAGGGTATCTCCCGTGGACCTACAGTTACAAAATTTGTCACGAAGTAAGAAATTACAATACAATTAAAAAATAGTCCAAAAAGAAAAAATACATTTCTCAACGTCACACTTTTGCCTCGACGCCAGAGCGAAGAAATAGAGATATAAACGTAAATAAATATTTCACTTCCTCGAGTGGGGATCGAACCCACAACCGTCGCGTTATACTCACATCCTTGTGCCGCTGCGCCACGACGGCCTGTAGTATAACTTTTAACAGAAAAAATAAATAAATATATAATAAAGGACTCTTACAGCAAAAGGAAATGCAATTTACACAGTCTATCTCTTCTAGTGCATTATCTGTGACGTCATTATAATATATTTCACGGGCTATAATAAATCTAGGAGAGAGTTTGGGGCCAGGCCGAACGTATGGGCACTAAATTATTTGAGTGCTGAAATATTTTTAAAAAAGCTCGTCGTTTTAGAAGTTTTATCAATAGTTTGGATGTTCAATATTCTAAGTGAACGTGAGTTAACGTTATAAATAAATTGAAAAGCTTGTCTACGGTTCTATGTAAATAAACCTACATTGAACTTTAACATCAAATTTGGATTTTAAAATATTGGTATAAGTACAGACTATTACTTTGAAACCAATGTTTTAACGGAATTAACTATAGTATTTTTCATATTTTAGAACATTTACTTTATAATTATAAAAGACATTATTTAGTGTGCACAGCGCACTGTTAAACTGTATTAGTGCAATGCGGAAATGGTCTTATAAAAATTAACAAGAATATATCTAGCTAACTTAGTTAATTTACAGCAACGTAATTCTCCAAATTGGTCAATTAAAAGATATAAACAAAATATCGACCGTGTTAGACAGTACTCTGTACTATATGTACCTACCTAATACCTATAGCAGCTATTTGTGATAAAGGATTATAAACTTCATGTATTATGTAAAGACAAGCCAAGTAAGATTGTGATTTCTTTGGATTAATTAAACTCGTACTTAGAATCTGACAGGTTTATTCATTAATAATTAGAAAAATAACAGCTAATCGACTAAAAAAATCAAAAAACATGGATGAAATTTCAATTGGGTTGCAAGTAATGAAATATAAATTACGTAATAAAATTATCTACAAGAAAATTCTAAAAATAAACAGTTAATTTTGAATTTAATTTCAAATCAGATTTTAAATCAATAAAGAAAAAAAAACCTGTTTTCACACATTGCATCTTCTAAGCCCGCTTGTATTATACACAATAGAGGCTCAATGAAATTCCGGTTTCTCTCAAGATTTACTAAGAGTCCCGACTGAATGCTAAGGCTCTCGTTATGTCCAGATAAGATCAGCGGCGGAAATTAAGGGGAAATTGTATTTGTTTCTTATACAACGATGTCGTCGCAATAAAGACGTCGTCTTAGCCACGCTGTATATAAATAAACGTTAATTTTCTATGAGGATAAGCCGGATAAGTAAATCTTGCCTCTGGGTTATAAGAATTGTTTATGTAAATAACTATTTGCGACAGACTTCTCTCCAGATCGGCATTTGATTTGTATATTATTGTTACGTTAAGCGCTTTCATTGTTTGTCTTATAATAAACAGAGAAAAAAAATGACTCGTTATTCTCTTTCGTGTAATAAATGACATTTAAGTTTTCTATTTTACTATTGTCTTCTTAATAATAACAATATGTATATTTTCTTCACAAAATATAATAAGTTATATAAGATCATAATCATATCATAAGATTCGATCATTGTTCGGTCAATCATTCATGTTAATAACCAATCCTAATCCAAAAATTGCTACCATAGATTGAAATAGACAGAGATGGAGGTAGGCATGCAGGTTAGTGATTGGATAGATATGTCGGACAGTACGAGATAGACGTTAACTGGAGATAGGAGATACATTATTAATATTGGGCGTTAATAAACAGAAACAGAATTGAGTGACAGTCAAATGTGTTGATGTCAATGAATAATTTAATTTACTCGTTCAGAAACAGCCTTCAATGTTAAATTATTTATTTGGGTAAGAATTTATAATATTCTTTGTAAATTAACTATAATGATAGCTTGCATATTACAAAAATCGAATCGAATAATCCAATATCGAAACCGAATCGAAAATAATTAATCGAATATCGAATCGAATATTAATTAATTGACAATCTGAGCAGTAATCTGAGAAATCAATTGCAAAAAGTTTAAAGTGAATTGGTTCATATATTTTTGCTTTCTATTATTGTTTTTAAGTATCCCTCTATCGATTTCAGTCAAAAATACTAAATATACAGACAAAATATAAAGTAATTCAAATAAACATGGACAATCTGTGCAAAACTGTGCTTTGCACAGATTTGTTTGTATACGAATGTCGTTTGAATTAAACGTGTAAATGTTGTTTTTTAAATTAAAATTTTTTTGTAAGTAATGTTTCTTGGGTGAGCACTAAACTATTCTGGGATGGGCACGGTCCATCTGGCCCCTCCACTTCCTGCGCCTATGCCTATAATGTATAATTAATGTAAAAATTCTTCAAAATATTAATAATATGTATAAATTAAGAACTAAATTTATTTTTATATGAATCTTATTTTCTTTGTACCTTTATAATACTACACATGTAAATATAAAATATAAAAACATACGGTACGTTACATAAATACAAGTCAATTCACAATGGAGTGTTATTAACAATTTATGGTTTCTGAACGATTAAACGCGTAACTTTCGTTCGGGGGCCGGATAGCGTCAGTCAGTTCAAATATTTGACGGTTATG
>HE671804.1:82814-94696 GCA_000313835.2 Heliconius melpomene melpomene
ATATTAAATATAGAATTATTTATTATAATAAATATGTAATATAATAAAAATAAATGTACATAACTGATTATGGAAAGATTCACTGTAAAGCTTTAACTTTAAAAAAAAAAAAAAAGATGGAAATAATATTGTTTGCCGTATTAACTAACTTATTAGAGAACTTAAAATTCTTATTATATATTAATAAATTTTGTTTTTCATTTAAAGATTAGTAATGAAGAAAATTAATTAACGGCGATAGTAAATGAGTTTTTTTACTTAATGTGTTTAATATGATTTAATTCTATGATTAATATTTATCAATATAAATCAATCATTTATTTGATCGATTTATATTTTTAGCACATTAGTATATGTAAATTTGTACTAATAACTTAATTTCTATAGTTCTAGTAATTCTAAAATTTGAAAAAATATTTATTACTATAAATTGTTATTTTTATTATTCAATTATAGATCTTATTTCTTTTTTACTATATAAGTTTAAATTTACTATATATTTAATATTTGCATAGTATGGAATGGTTTGTGTCTTTGTCTGTAGATTAGTCTACTAATTTTATCAAATCGATATAATTGACGTTTACCGTATGGAATATTCATACATTACCAAATAATTTTTCTAAAGGGAGATGTGGTTATAAATATTAATTTTATTAAGCAATAATAAAAACGTAATAACATTTATAATTATTTATTTAGATGGCCATAGGCGGGGTAGGCAGAGAAAACCTTATTAGGTCCCCTAATGTTCCCATTAAGACTCATCCTTTGCTCACTTTCCGCCGAACTCTGGAGGTATTCCGTGTTGAGTTGCGAAACTTAACGTCGCGCTTTACCTTGACACCGGATTGAAAATACTAAATATATCATTTCCTCGAGTGGTAAATGAATCAGCAATCTATCGCGTTTGCAATCTCTCTCTTAGCAATGACTCTGCGTCATAACTGGCCTCGTTATTTTATATGTAGATACACCTACTATAAACTATTATTATTATTAAACCTATGATCCAAAAAAATGTAAGATAATAGGGTGTATGACGTTAACATAAGCCATACATATCATAATTATGTAAATTAATGGGCTTCCATGTAGTCAGTACATAAATATTTTCATTGTTACTTAGTTTTCATTTGATTGTAATTGATGTATTAAGTTATATATTTAAAAAAGATTTATATTGCCAGTCAGAAATGAATGCGAAAAATTGAAAAGCATTCGAAGCCTCCGTCTATATTAAAACAAAATATATAAAAATATAATCGAAAGTATTTGCCTACAGCAATTATTTCTTTGTATTTGTACAGAAAAAAAAATCTTGCGAATTTCACAGTAGATATTCGGTTATAACACATTCTAATTATGCCTGAGTTTACTTAATTTATTTTGCCTTAATAATTTGGACTTCAATTATTTTTATATTAATTAATATATACTCTACTAATTCAATATATTGGAGAGAATGTCAAAATTATCTACATATGCCAATGAAGGACCAATGTTGGAATGTATGTTTTTAAAATATTTTATAATAAATTGTCACTTCAAAATTTACACAGCTATTTTATATATCAAGAATGTTCTCAATTATTTACAAATTATTCATAATGTCACTTGTACAAATATTTGATTATACGTGGGTTCTGGTACTTTTCTGTCTACCCTTCTAATAGCTAGCCTCAGTAAAAAAAACACCTATCCTGCATATACATTTCACATATACAAGAAAAAATTGAGGTAAAATTTTTTGTAATATATATAGACATAAATTTAAAAAAAATACTAAGCGATATAATATTATTGTAAAATAAAAATATCAATTTCACTTAATATTGAAGTTGGACCGTTTTAGATGAAATTTGTCTCATCATTAAAATTATAGCGGTTTTAAAATATAAATAACTCTGAATGTGAGCTGTAGTTTCCCCGCGGGACTCTATTACACGAGATACTCGCGACCCTAACATTTATATAACTAACCTAACAGATAAACACAAAACGGTTTAAAAAACTAAAAAACACGCTTTAAACTTTAAACCCTAAAGCAACTTCTCGTTTTTCTGGAAAATATTCTACTGTATTGTCCTTGGAATATAAGAGGTCGCAAATTTTCAACCAAATCGGAAGATAGAGAAGTAGAGTTTATACGTTGGTAGGTTGGTATAATCGCCAAAAGTAAATTTTGTATAGATATTTTTTTTATGTATGTTGTAGTGGTGAAATACCAAACAAAATCAATTTTTTAATCAGTGAAACTTTGTTTAACATAACAGCCCGACGTATACTGGTATAAAATATCCGTTTTTTTTAACTAATTTTAAAACATTTTAAAATGCAAACTGATAGGCGTGGAATAGATAATGGTAATGGCAACTGTCTGGTTCAATGAACAATACGTTTTATACTATCAATTATTGCTTGTATTAACAGAACATGTGTGTACTAAATAAGTGCTTGTATTTACGTGACCGATATATAATTTAATTAAAATCTATACTTTAAATTGTTGCTTGCAGTTACATGTGAGTAAAAAGATTAATTAATCGTTTCATATTCTTTATTTTTAAAGGAGTAAACAGGAAAATTGGCAATAGAATTTTCTATACATAAGTAATTAAGTACGAAGTTCAATGTCATATTTAAATTAAATTAATTTTTTTTTTAACCTGGCGGAATTCAACGCCGTGCTTTGCTTCGACTAAGAAGAGTTAGTTTGGTTGAACGCGCTAATCTTAGAAACTGCTGGTTCGAATTGTAATAATCATCAGTCATAAAATTGACTATATTATATCAGTTATGTTGTTTTGACATAACCCACAGCGCCTGCCACCATAGTGAAAACTATTAGATATTTCCATTTCACCTTGCGGGCGAAGCCGCTGGCACAAGCTAGTGCGGTTTAAATCGTTATATTATTCAAGTTTCTTAATATGTTAACCGCATTGCTCCCTCGTGTTACCGACAATGGTTTGGACATGTTCACCGAAAATAATTAATTATATCGATTTGAGCTTAAAATGTAGTAAATTACCATTGCGCATTATATTCTTGACAGATCAAAGATAAATAAAATGTGCTGTAAATATACAGTAACTGCTTAGAAAATATGATTTTCGATTCTTTATGATTGTAACAAAATTAATAAATATATTTTCTCTATTTTTATTATATAATAATAAAAAATACAATCAAAAGTATTGATTCTTTTTTTTTTTCTTACTTTTCAATGCAAAGAAAAACCGTGTGACTTAACATGTTTCATCTATTTTAAAGACAAGTCAAAATATTATTTATTAAGATGCTAACATCAAATTCTTAAAAAAAAATTATCCTTCAGTTATAATTTTTTAATTTGGAGTTACGGTTAATAGGCTGATTATCTTTCGATCACAAACATCTGTTTACATACAACCTTGAAAGTAATTTATTATGGTTCAAGTTATATTTTAAAAAAGTATTAACGTCATACACATTACGATTAAGGTTTTATTCAAATGCTAAAATGTATAATTGGCTATATTTAGGCGAAAGATCTTTTTCCCTATATTTTGTTCCATTAGTCAACCATTTTTTTTTTCAAAACTATTGAGAATGATATATTGAATGAAAACAAATCAAGCAATGGCTCATGGCTTTTCGCTATATTTTTATAGCTTAAGTTATATTTATAGCACATTCTAAATTAAAAAATAATAAGTAATATAATATAAACTAACCCTAAATGTTTGTGTTTGTCCCATTAACAAACTAATAGACGGTTCGAGAAAGGCAAATGTCACTGTAAAAAATTCAGTTGGATTTAAAGCAGTACGTGCGAGGGAGAGGGTCCAGACCCATCCGTATTCAAGACCTACTGCATCAAACGCGAGGAAGTGACCACATGTGACCTAATAGTGACCACAAGAGACCACCAACGACCACCAGTGACCACAGATGTATATAAGTGACCGCAACTGACTTCCAAGTGGTCAGAAGTGATTCTAAGTGACCTAAAATGTTTGTATATAAATAACGAATTAAATTAATATTAGAGAATTGAGGGTAACATACATATGACACATTTATAGGTAAGCCTTATTTTATTATGAAATATAAGTTTTTTTAGATTATTTGTGTAATTGATTTGTGTATTTTTAAATGTAATTTATAATTCATTGATTTTTCTATTGATTGTCTTTGCTTTTCCTTAAAATTCCATTAATTGAACGATTGACGACGAATGAACTTGAGTACAATTCTATACGAATATATTTCATTAATTAAAATAGGTTATATATATTTCTTAAATTTAAAATGACAGACGTTACGCATTTTACGCATTTTTAGACGCATTTTCTGAATAGACTAAACTCGACTATACAGTGAAATTTAATCAAAATTTTCTCTCAAAAATGAGGTTTAGTCCAAGTTAATATATTAAAAGAAACAGTGATAAACATTTATAGACTAATACAAAACTAAAACCTATCTAACTTGATCCTGCCAGTGGATCTGTTTTCCGTGTTTGAAACTTTCATTGAACTAAAATAGTGGCTGTCAGAATCTTCTTTATGCGGGTTTAAGGGGGTTACACACATGTTTTGCTTAGTGCCAAGCGTGTAGTGAAAATTTGTGTGTAAAATGCCTTAACTTTGATTTTTTAATTTACAAGAGAATTTAAAATACGCACGTTTTGGTTGGTTTTGTGAAGAATTGTGCGACAAATGCCTTAATTTTGTTATTTTTCTTTTGATTTGGGTAACTTTCGTATTAGTGCCGATTTTATTTTATACTAGCAGACGCGCGCAGCTTCGCCTGCTTATTTAGACCCTTAGAGGTCAATTCTAATAAACCATGAAACAAGTGTCCAATGCAATATTTTTAAGAATCTAAATCTCAAATTTTATAAAAATCTATTTCTTCCCTTTAGGGTTAATATTTTTTAAAATCCCTCATTGGGTGGGTGTTCACATTATGAAAATAAACACCAGTCCAAATTTCACGGTTCTACCAACAGCGGTTTCATAGCTTATTAGAATTCACCTCCTAAACTGAAAATAATTTCATAGATATATTTAATAAAAATTCGTGTAATTCAACGGGACGAAGCCGCCCGTGTCCGCAGAGGTGTGTGAAATTGGCACTGTCATAGTTTATATAGAGAAAGAGTCCACTGTGTTAATATTTTTGTAGATAATGCATAAAAAGTACATTAAATTAATAAAATGAACATAACACCTTTCGATGTCACGTAAAAAATAAACTACAGTCAACGAGTCGATAGGTTTTCTGAGCTTTTGCGCATTGCTCACTCGGGGCGGAAAATAACTAAAAGTCAGAAAATATCTTAAACTAAATCTGCGTAGCCATCTACAGTTAACTTCAGTGGCCACGATTCGTCGACCGTACTGTAAGTTTAGAGATAAGTTGAATATTTACGTAATATTATTATTTTGGGAACGCCAATACCGATGTTAATAATGAGGAAAAAGGTTGTAGCTTTAATATTTATTTAGACTTTTGCGAAGATATGTTCAATATTCATATAAACTACGGTGGAAAACGTTATCTTTAACAGGAGTAGTAGTTTTTTTAAAGCTCGCGCACAAATGTTGAAAACGTTGAAAGTGGAGAAAGGGAAAGGGTGTCCAAACGATTTATATGCCTTTAATCTTTCCATTGTTTTACTGGAAGGTTTTTCACTGTTTTATTTTCTTTATTTTTATCTATTAAATATTTGACTGCCCACAGTGAAGCAAAGCTTCTATAAGATTTATTTTTGTATATAAATTACTAGCGGACGCGCGCAGCTTCGCTTACTTATTTAGGGGTGAATTATAATAAACCACGAAACACATGTTTGATATATTTTTAAGAGTCTCAATTTAAAATTTAAAAAAAATCGGTTTCGATTTAAAGATTTTTCCATACAAACTTTCAAACCCTTATTTGCACCCTTAGGGGAAGAATTCTAGAAAACGATGAAACACGTGTTCAATCAAATACTTTTAAAAATCTAAATTTCAAATTTTATATAAATCGGTGCCGATTTAAAAATGTTTCCATACAAACTTTCAACCCCTATTTCACCCCTTTAGAGTTAAAATTTTTCAATATCCCTTCTTAGTGGATGTCCAGATAACGAAAGTAAACATCTGTCCAAATTTTACGTTTCTACGCACAGCGGTTACGACTGTGCGTGCGTCTTACCTCAGTCAGTGAGGACAAGTCCTTTTATATATATAGATAATAACTCTACAGTCATATGGTCCGTACACTTTTTTTCCCACTCCACTACATTTTTTTTAAATTTTAAATATTTACTGTAAACTAAAAGATATAAGATCCAACACAGTGAAAATGGTAGAGAAGTGTATGCCGTACATAGTTGTGGGTTCGACTCCTACTCTGTGAAATATTTTGTTATCTATATTGGTGAGTACACGCGATGTTGGGAGTTCGCCACCTAATACGCTATATTACTAAAACGTAGTAAATGGAGAATAAACTAAGCACTTTATTCTTTGCTTTTTTATTATTATATCTCCAAACTGCTGAACATATTTTCTTGAATAACACTTTTCTTCTTTTCCACTTTTCTTTTCATCCGTTTGGGAGCAACGATGTCAAAAATATATTGATACACAGTCACACCTGAAAAGTCACACATGAAAAGTCTTTTATATTGCCATTTGTAATATTAATTGAACATGTTCTTGACCTTTGATTTTGTATTTGTCTTTATTGGTTTCATTTGGGTGGTTTTCTTACCCACGGTTGATATGAATATTGTTCAAGTCCAATTTATAGAGTCTATTATTCTGTCTAATTGTCTAATGCAATGAATAATAACCCACGTGAGATATTGGTAAGCATATTATGTTTTTATATTTCTCTTATTGTATTTTTATAGAATCATATTGTGTATAAACGTGATAAGCTAGCTGATAATTATGCTGATAAATTTTATAAAT
The DNA here is from genome assembly GCA_000313835.2 of Heliconius melpomene melpomene. Lineage (NCBI taxonomy): Eukaryota > Metazoa > Arthropoda > Insecta > Lepidoptera > Nymphalidae > Heliconius > Heliconius melpomene. Next base: position 89,771 of record HE671804.1, read on the forward strand.
AAAAAATGCGTTAGTATTAAAGAAAAGGTTGTAAGTTCTATTTCCTGATTACCTATATTTATAAAATATATAATTAATAATGAAAAAGTTATCGGCAAATATTAAATTTTGAACGAACTCTACATTTTAATTTTCTAATATAATTAATTCTTACATCTTTAAGTGCGTTGTGTGTTTTTTTTTCATTTTACTGCTATAGATTCGTTTACGTTAATATTGTATTGTTTTTTTTTGTATTTTATAAAGAGTGTTTTACTAGATAATATGGAATATTTTAAGGGCTGTAAAATGCTATTGTCTTAATATATTACTTTATTTTTAACTGATTATAAGATGTTTAATAAAATAATTGGATATTAATTAAGAATTATTATTTTTTCTTAAACTTAATTAATCTCAAAGAATTTTATTAGTTTATCAATTTGACCTTGCTTATACTCGATGGTAGTTACTTTAAATTTGTTTCTAGTTAATTCTGGGGTGGGCACTAGGCTATTCTGGGATGGGCACGGAAGAAAAGGCCCCCTATTCTTAAGCTAAGCATGACTTGGCGATTTCCTTTCACATTGTATAAAACTTATTAAATTCCATAAAAAATGGAATATTCAGTTACAAAGTGTATAATTTGATTAAATTTGGTCTAAATTGCTCGCACGCCGTCTAATTACGAGGGATGCAAATTGGTGCCTTTGAAATGCACTGCCGATGCTAACTGAAGTTTCTGTTTCGTTCATCGATTAGAAACTATATTCCAATTTACGTTTGACTCTGAAATTGGGACACCGAATTTATTTTCTTTTATTGAGCTGTCTAATTTGAAATTTTAAAAAATTGATTGAATTTGTTTTTAAGTAAGTTTTTTGTAATTACACAGACTGTATTGGGAAATATACAAATGTAATTTTACCTTAGAGTTGGATGTAGACATTTTACATACAGATTTACGTATAGATTTTGTATTTAATTTATCGAACGTGTACTATCAACTAAATCAAGTTATAATATCAATTTAAAAAAAATAGAACATTACCTAGAGGCCAGTGCTGGCGCAGGGGCACGAGCGTGAAGGTTGGAGGTTCTACCACTCGAAGAAATATATTTAAGATTTTTATTACCTCGCTCTCGTAAAGAGGCAAAGCGCGGCGTCGAGTTCCGCTACTCATCACGCATTGTCTGAAGAATTTGGGGAAAACTGTCTTAATGAGAACGGAGTGGCTTAATACTAGGCTCCCAGGTTCCTTCAGTTTATTCTGATATGTGCGGAATGCAGTTTGAAGGTAGAAAAAATATTACCTATGGTTATTTAAACCAAAATCAAAAATATTGCAAGATTCTTTTACGTAATACACCGCTTAATCACCGAGCTGTCTACAATGTACGTCCTTACATCTGTATGATTGATAGGTCCGTTCCAACTCTGCATTCTACATTTTGGAGAACCATATCTCATATTTTGGGCAATCTGCCAGCTAGGTGCGCTATGAATCTGGCCACCTTTGCTCTGACGCATTTTATTATAAAATATGACCTTAATTTCATTAGAAAAATGGTCGAGATTCGTGTTAATTAATATTGACCGACCCCAGTTTGATCAAGTCCAGGAGGTAATAAAAAGCGGTCCAAGGTGTCAACAAAAACGTCCGGCGGCGCCACAAATGAATTGATTCTACGCAATCAATTTTTTCTACGGCACCCAAACGGGAGATCCTCTCATTCACTCCGCTGTGATTAAATCGGTCAATCATTCGGGCTCACCGTTCAGTTAACTGGAAAATTGGTAATTAGATGGTATAGGTGATAAACTGTCGACATTTCGCGTGTGGTTGTCCGATAAGCGACTTAGCCCCAATACAGGTCTGGTAGGCTATTGTTTAGATCACTTAAGAAATACTCGTACAAGCATGCTTTGTATCGTCGAGCAGTACCCATTTTACTATTCCTTATGCCTTCTACAATTAGTTATCATTATGTAACATCATAATTTCTTTTGTTGTAAATACACAAAAGCTATTTTTTTTAATATATTTCAAATTCTATATAGGTATTTGTTGATTTTTACAAATAAAAAATTTGATGCATTATATTGGAAGAAGAAATACACTTTGTCCAATGCATTTTGTTTCCACTCTATGTGAAAGCTTTTTCTTCTCTAGAGCAAAGATTGACAGTAAATAAACTCGACACTACGATAGATTAGACCAACCTAAAGCAAGAAGTCAAAATAAAAGTAGCCACAGGTCTTAAAGCCTTTCTAAAGGTAAAAGTTAATGAAAATATACTCTTCTAAATAAAATATCTATTAAAAGATATAATTGGCTAGAAAAACTTCAGCGTTTAGTTCCGCTACCGCTACCATCCACACAAAATATCTAAATGGGCAGACAATTTCTTAATTAAAATTAGCAGTGCATAATAAAAAAATAATGAAAAATTATTAAATATAAATTATATAATGTTAATCTTGTGACACTGCCGTTCCCCGCTTTCCGCAATATTCTGGAAGCATTACGTGTTGAACGGCGAAACTTAACGCCGCCCTTGCCTCGTTACCAGAGTGAGGAAATGAAAATATTGAATGTTTCTTTTCTCGTGTTCCAACCCACAGCCTCTCGCGTTCGCGCAATCAAATAATCGCAATAATAAAAAATCCATAAACTGCTTTCTAGTAAAATTTACAATTTTATCGTAATATAAATTGTCGTTTACGAGGTTGATTTCGCGTAAATCTTGTAACGTTGTTCAATTTGCCCGTTTGATATAAGACATCAAAGGTAGGATCTGTTAATGGCAGTCATCTGCCGCACTACAAAGGTTCCCCTTGGGGGACACTATTAAATCCAAATAAAGCCAATGTAGTTACGACAATTTCCACCTTTTGTTCAAACAAATATTTGTAGTAAATAGGATGTTTAATCAATAGGTTATCGAACTACTTTATTATAACATTCATCGGTGTATTTAGAGAGAGAGAGAGAGATATTTTCCAGAGGAGGCCTTGATTTTAGTTTGGAGTTATGTTTTTGTTTAAAGGTTGCTATTAATTTTTCAGGCTACAATTTTTGTAAATTAAGATTTAGGTATTGGCTAACATATGCTGGGGTAGGTTTAGACAACTCTTGCCCCCATTCCTACGTCTATGATCATATTGTATTAAGAAAAGGAATGCGTACAAGTATAAAATGATATAAAGAATAATTCGAATTAAATTTCCCAATTTTATGTTGTTTAAAAATTAGTACCAATTGGATATATTGATTTACATTTTCTACAAAAAATGTGCTTTCTCTTAAGTAATGAGCCATAGTGATGGCGTCTGAAGGTAAAGATGATGGTCGTGAGTTCGATCCTCACTGGGAGAGGTAATTATATTTAAATTATGTTTAATATGATTTCGTTTCTTTTTGCTGTAATAAATAAAAACGCAATGTCTATATAATTTCATGAAAAGTTGGGTCCAGGGTTGGGCTCAGGGTTAGGCCCACCAGACCAGGTGTAAGTAAGCTCCGATCCTCTTCCTCAAATACATTAAGATGCTTTATATATATTAAAACTTACTGAACATTTACTTATTGTGGCTTCGGAGTACTTTCATTACTTGGCTCTGGTAACAAGATAAAGCGCGGCGTTAAGTTATGTGCGCAAGTCTGAAAACAAAAAATAGTGGTTAAAACATAGTGATAAATTACATTATTTTTTCTGTTAAAAGATGCGTGGAGATACAAAACTAGGAGAGTAGTTCAACATAAGTGAAATTAGCTCCGTAAGTAGCGAGCTGGTCTAGTGGGTCAACTACTTTTTATACAATTAAGAATTTTGCGCTCTAATTCTCTTTTAGTTTATCGGTATGGTATTTAATATAGCGCAGTTTACATGCAAACTGATACTTTATGTAAAAGCTAATAAACATATTTAATCAAAATATTAAATTAATATTTTTTGGTGTATTCAGAATTTATTTTGTAATGGGGCAAAGTTAAGAAGAAATAACATAGCTTGACGCTGCATCTCGCACACAACAGGGTAGGCAGAAGGAACTTAGTGTTAAAACACTCTGTTCTCCATTTTCCATTGAATTCTGGAAGCTTTGTGAATGGCGGAACTCGACGCCGCGCCTTGGTCGCAACCAGAGCGAAGAAATGGAGATATAAATTTAAATCAATATTTCATTTCCTCGAATGGGGATCCCACAATCAGTCGCGTTTACAGTCAAACTTTGAGCCTCTGCTGCCCCTCGAGCCCACGACTGGCCTCAAACTTAGGATTTTTATTTATTTCTATCTAAATATCTATTATACAAGTGTATTTTAATTCAAATTATAAAGATTCAAAACATGCATCAATTGGTCAGTGATTTCAATTTTGCTTTAAAAGATAAGTCAATAGGAAACGAAATCCGTAGAAATGGATCCTAATATTATGAGAGACAAATCAGCATGTACGCGGTTTCATAAGTGTTCAGCGGTCGCTTGATGAAGTATCATAATGTTAGATAGATATATAAAATCTCCCATCAATCCATTCCTTTGATTATCACAAAAAGACTAAAAGACTGTCACAATTAATGAATTGGGGATCAAATGGAGGATTATGTTGACGAGGCTGTTTTTGGAATGACAAGACTAGAAGAAAATAAATTTGCTTTTATGTCGGAAACTTATATGTATCATTTTCATATATCCTACGTATATTAGGTATGTTGTAGATGAAGAGAGAGAGGTGTACTTAGGTCAAAGGGGGAAGCCTTTGACCTTATAACTATCAGACAAGCCAACCAAAAATATTTACTTATAGCATTGGTAGTTGTAAAAATATTATAAATATTAACATTCCTCTAAGTATATGGGATATCAAGCTACCAAAATATGTAATGAAAAACACCCAAAATCCTTCAGGATATCCTTCTATACTTATATGTACATATAAATT
>HE671804.1:97573-118208 GCA_000313835.2 Heliconius melpomene melpomene
TTAGATAGATATATAAAATCTCCCATCAATCCATTCCTTTGATTATCACAAAAAGACTAAAAGACTGTCACAATTAATGAATTGGGGATCAAATGGAGGATTATGTTGACGAGGCTGTTTTTGGAATGACAAGACTAGAAGAAAATAAATTTGCTTTTATGTCGGAAACTTATATGTATCATTTTCATATATCCTACGTATATTAGGTATGTTGTAGATGAAGAGAGAGAGGTGTACTTAGGTCAAAGGGGGAAGCCTTTGACCTTATAACTATCAGACAAGCCAACCAAAAATATTTACTTATAGCATTGGTAGTTGTAAAAATATTATAAATATTAACATTCCTCTAAGTATATGGGATATTAAGCTACCAAAATATGTAATGAAAAACCCAAAATCCTTCAGGATATCCTTCTATACTTATATGTACATATAAATTACTATTACAAAAACCCAATCCAAGGTCTTCAGGTTATTTTTTGTAAACGTCTTGTCCCGAAGGTGCACTCCATGTTTATACTCCGCCGGCAATACGAGTACAAAGCTGGACTTTCAGCTTGTTTGTGTTTTTCTGCAAACTTGTTTAGTTCTTAGGAAGATGCGGGTGTAATCTGTTATAGAGTTTACCGTACCTCTTTTGTTCTATACGCTCTTTCTAAAATGATATTATCGTGATTTCAGAAATATTTTTGTCCAATGCAGACGTAGAAGGTGCTTAAAACTTCTAATTTTTATGTATAAGAACTTTAAATTTTGATTTATTCTAATTAATTTTAATTCTAATTCTAATTGATTTATTCTAATTTATTATAAGCACTATAAAGTTGTACATTTTCATTTGAAAACATTTCAAATATAATAATTTTAAAGGAAAATTGAACAAAATTAAATAATTGTAAATATAAACTACATTATTTCTCCATAAGCTTGTAATTATAATAAATAACCGTATATTCTCACACACACAGTGTAAATACGGGAGTATCAACGACACATTCCAATTAAACGTAACAAGTGTTCTCAATAGTGCTCGAATTCAATCTGTAAAAGCATGTCTCTCTGGCTGCGGCGCATGAGAGGGGGCACTGTGCAGCAACTGCTACAGCTGGTGCAAGTCACTGCAGTGTCACGCTGTGCGTCGCCAATCAAGCGAATGCCTCGAAAACTTTATTTTGAGTATGTTTTTTTATCCTTTAATCGATTTTAAAAAGGAGATTTTTAGTTTTACGTGTACGTATGTATGTAATATTGTAGGAATTTATATTTAATATACTAAATAATTTTATTTGATGAACGGAGTGTCTTAACACTAAGTTCCCTCTGCCTATCGTGCTACGTCCGATCATTACTTTTGACATTATAAAAATGTAAATATTTCAATAATTTTCAGGATAAAAAAGAAATTGGTACCTGTAAATGTTTAAGGAACTATTTTAACTAAGTTGTTAATGCTAAGTGGAAAAATGTATTTCGGTTAATATTTAATTAGCTCATTAATTATTTTCAAGTAGGTACACTTACAGTTAGAAAATATAACTTTTATTCATTAGCTTAAAAGAAGGAGTGAATTATAAAAGTTTTTTTATTAATTTAAGTTTTTTTTTAACACGTAATGTTAGATAACTTCAGTGTAAGTGCGGTATGTTTGAATATGGACGTGATGGTTGTGGTATAATAGGGTAGACACATAAAATTTAGTTTTCCGCATGTAGCCCTAAATTGAGACTCTTCATGTTGTGTGACGTAACTCAACAACGCCGCCCTTTATCTTTTTACCAGAACGTAGAATCGCTACAACCATCACGAGTCTAGTTAGACGTTGCTTGTCCCACTATGTCACAATGTCCTAAAATACTAGATGAAAAGTTTATTATTTAAGTTGCTATCCAAAAAAAACAGAAGATTTACTGAAATCGCTTGTGATATTAAGAATTATTAGTCTGTTATTTAGTCCTTGCTAACGTAGTTTTATCTAAGCGAAAAAATAATCTTCGTCAAAATCAACTGTAAAACAAATTCCAACCCAAAACGTAACATTAATCAAATATAATCACAGTGAACTATTGCTATTCTAACTCCAAACCGTGATATCGTGTATCTACACATACGAGTACACCCTGTATACCGACACAACACCAACAATACCGTACATTTCGTTTTACGAATTCCGCACAGTTTGCCGGAGATAAACAATTATGCTAATTATGTTTATCGCACCAACGTCAATGTTATCGTGGAACGGACAGCGCGACACGCCATTTTGTACTATTCCGAAATCGCTTTTAAAAATTTGCAATCCCAACAAACAATTGAAAAATCATAAACAAAATTTACGCGACGCCATAATTTTCTGTTAAAATGCAATTTACAAATAATAATTTCTGTTTCGATTCATTCATATTAATAATTTATTTTGGGAGGGGGAGAAACACATTGCGAGGGTAGTCACGTTTTATTACTATCGGTCTGTCAACGTATCGACTATCGACTTTGCAAACATGACGCAAGTGTGTAATTAGTTGCGAAATATTTAAATTAACTACAATTACGGAGGGACTTTTAACGTTTTGGTTTACTTTTATTGCCATGTATTTACTTTTAGTGCAATTCATCTGGCCAAACCCGAACAAAGAGGTCCGGTTTTGTGATAAGTATAGGATAAATAAAAATTACAAATTCAGTAGCCTACTGAATACTGAAAAACATGCCATGTTTTCTTCTTTTTCAGGTTTTCAGGTTTTCTTCTTTTGCCTGGTATTAGTCCCGGCCTTTACTACTAGAGTATGCATTCTGACTCACTCTACTTTACTTTGCTCGGTTTTCAGCATCCTCAGTAGTTAGTCTATCTGAATCAGGATATCCAAATATTTCTTCGTTAGGCATCCGGTTGGCCTAACTCGAGGGATGGATGTGCAAAGATATTTTTTTCTGACATAGTTCCTGGGCTGTCTCGAAACACCTCCGGGCTCGTGCTTAACGGTATTCAAGGTACCTGGATTTTTCCGACTTAACGACTTGTTCAGGACCTCTATGAAAAGTCCTCAAGTCCGGGTTCTCGCATGCCGTATACTTTTTAACATATTTAGCTTAAGACGCCTTAGCTATAACCAGATTTTCTCTTTATTTTTCTGTTTAAGTAGCAAAGGACGATTTTTAGTGGAACAATTGCTATCTGACCTCCAAAACAGATTGACGGGGAAAACTAAGGAATAAAAAGAGTCTGAGAGGACAAAGATTAGAAAGGTTAGGGAAGAGGGGGAGGATTTTGAATTAGCAGTTTTAATACCAAATTTTGCCCCCCTTTTAAGGCTATTATTTTTTAGGATTTAACCACATATGTATATTTTCCAATATTACTACTAGCACAACTTGTAGATGCTAGCTGCCTAATTTTATATTTCTACGTTAACCGGAAGTACCTTATTAATTTTGATTTTCTTTATAATGGCGAAATATAATATTATGATTTTTTCAGGAAATTAAGGGATCGTAGATCTGAGTATATGTTTTGAATTTCAACTCGATATCTGCAAGTGTTCCTGAGATAAAGGCTTTTGACAGACAGACGGACGGATATTAAAATGATTTTATAAGGGTTCCTTTTTTGTAAATTCTGCGATAAAATTATCGCTCGATTGAAAAACACAGTGTGGGCTTTAGCTAATACAAAATTTAAAAAAATGTTTAACATTCTATTTAAAATAAATTAATAATTTGGCTGATAGATTATTAATGAAGATTTTTTGTCCTTAGTAATAACATAGTAACTAGTAATAACAAAAATAATACCTGTATTTGTCGTCCTCAAACCTTCCTGGGCCGCTACAATAATCAAAGTACACTTATATTGTGACGATGTTAATATTATCCGAATTAGTGTAATAATTATTATACATTATTTAAATTATTATTATTTATAAAACAGTTTAACAAAGACACTGTAAAACCGACCGTCGACAAAACTTGCATTAAAAGTACAAAATTTATGCGGTGAATATAAAAACATCAATTAACCTTCAAAGATAAAACAGCTTGTTTTGTATAACATGAATAAAATTAAAGAATCTAGACATTAGGTATTTACTAGTATACAGCTAGTAACAGTGTTATACACATAGTATTAATAAATATTTAAGAAATTGAAGTATTCGTGGGGAACGTTGTGTCATTTGTGGAAAACACTAGGTTCCCTGCCTACCTTGTTGTGCGCGGGTTACAGCGTGAAGCTGAAGCAGCGTGAATCAGGAAGCTAACAACACATTCATGCAGTATTCCACACATAGCAGAGTAACGATGGGCAGAGAGAATCTGGGTATCTAGTTTTTAGATATTCCTTTCCCATGACACTTCCGTTCCCTATTTTCTTGGAGGAATTGCGTGTTGACTGGCGGAATTTAACGCCGCGTTTTCCCTTCGACACTCGACAAATAAAAAAAATCCTGATTGGAAATGGAACCACCTGCAGCGTTTGGCCACGACTGGTCTCTATTTTCCAAAAAAGATTTAATATTTCGATATTATTAAAAATTTCATAAATATATTTAACGACATCTCGTTAAACTTGGAAATCACTCTAGCCTCCATTATGGCTTATTTCATTTATACTGCGTATTAGGTAGCGAATTAAATAAAATCCAATATCTTATAATATTTTTTAGGAGTTTAAAAAAATATATACGTGAGGTTTCAATTTGTCTTCCATTGATTCTTTCAGTACGCCTGAGTTTTAAGACGTAAACAGAATAAATCATCATCAATCACTCAACACATTAGAATTGTGGCATAAATAAATAAATAGTATACAAACGAAAGTTCTGCGTAACAGCTTATTTAAGGTTTTAAGTAATTGCTATGATTTTTATGTTTTGTTTTTACGGTTTGTTGTCTCAAAATAAAAAAAATGGAAGCCTTATGTGATACATTGTCGTCTGTATGATATGTTCATATTTTCTCTCAAGATCTCGTGGATGTGTTAAACTGAAATGAATATTAAATATCAAGGGCTACGGTTTTTGTAAAAAAACTGATAAAATTAAACTTCTAAGACAAGGACAATTAAAATCAAAATCAACATCTACCTATAGGATATATTACTGTGGGCCTGTAGTTACGGCAATGTCAATTTTATTCACTGCGTAATTAAAATCTATGTAATATTTCCCGTTGACATACAATTATGAAATTTGGTATGAAGAAAGAATTTGCAGTACAAATAAAGGGAAAAATCCGAAAAGGAAATGGAATTTATTGTTTATACTAGCCGAACTGTGCGGCTTCGCCCGCTTAAACTATATGATTATTAATTAAATATATCCCTTCTTAGTGAGTGTCCAGATTACAAAAATGATCTACCTGATGGCTTACCACAATTACCTTCACCCAAGCAGTTAAGGATGCCTTACCGCCATAAGCTCTTTAGATAAATATAAAGTGAAACATTTTTAATTCATTTAAATACACACGGTACTTAATCACCGTACAATAACAATGAAAATATATTTATTTATAATATATACAATAAAAATAAAAAAAAATACACAAAATTTCACAAATGAAGCAACCCGTATCTATCTATAGGATACATTCCTTTGAACGTTACATCAAAAAGTATTTCGAGTCAATTTATTTTCCTTTGATTGTGTATACAAGTAGGAACGTAACGTGGGCCAGTGACCAGCAGACCAGTAATTGGTTTTATGTAAATAGAGAATGAGCTCTGGGAACTGAAAGCCACTAAAATGGTGACGATTATAAAGTGAAGGTTGATTACTACGTTTGATATTTACCTATGAATTTGTAAAGCAATCACCCTGTCGATATACGGTTTGCAAATTAGAATACATTTCGGGGTTTATCCGATATTGATATTTGTGTCATTTAAATATTTTGGTAGTATATTAAATTTAGTGTTTTGTTTGTTGGCAAATTGGCAATGATTGTGTTTTGAAAATATGCGTGGTGATAGAGAAAAAAGGTTAATAATAATGATTATGGTAATTAAAATATTGTATTAATGTCATCTTGTAATTTTGAGTATTTTTATAAATACAAACTACATGCAGTTGTTAGGACATTGATATAAAAATTGTAAAAAATGGTAAAAAGGCTGCCTGGTGGATTAAATAATTCGCTTCGAACCCACAACGACCGCGTTCACAACCAGACAGTATTTCACTCCACTGCGCTCCAATGCCCTATCCCTCCAATCTGTAAATAACAATAATCAACACAAAACATAAATAACAAACAATAATAATTCTACAGCGGATTTAATAGCTTCCCATTGACGTCGCCTCGAATCCCACAAGTAATATCTGAATGAGGCACAGACGATCGCGCCGGTCCGCGGCTGTTGTCGAAATAGATGTCCCAGAAATGAGTTTCAACCGACGCCTTGTACGCGGTAATTGATTTACGCAGCCAGCGGTTTAAATTGTTTCATAATCCTACTACTATACTATATTATATTAAAAAGTAATAAACGAGTCACCTTTTGCTCTGTCTGTTTGAATCTAGTTAAGTTAAGTTAGTAAGTTAGTAAGTTCAGTGGCGTAGCTAGTAGGGTATTTGCTGCCAGGTGCGGCTTAGGGGACTTGGTGCCCTTTAAAATGGTCTAAGGTCTAAAAACAAAGAAAAAAAAATGCCCCTTTTCCTTTTGATGCCCGGTGCGACCGCACCGCTCGCACCCCCCTAGCTACGCCACTGGTTAAGTTAAGTTAATCTATTAAGTTAAGTTAAGCTATTTTATAGACCTAACTATACAAATAAATAAAATAGGAAAACTTATCGTCTAAGATAAGATACGATTTATATATTTAATTGTTAAGAACTTTCGCCCTTACAAGAATTACTTTTTGAAAACTTTTGTTTCGTAATGCTTACCATTCATTGGGGTCTTTGTTTCTTTTCTATTCGCTAATGCTATTGTTATAGACACGAGATAACCTTTAAGAGACTTATTGAAAGCCTTTTTTCGTTCAACAATCGCGAGTACGAACTTCGTTTGGCTTTTTTCTCAATCTTATCTTATTGAAGTAAAATGTTAAATAATAATGTTAATGCTTCCATGGCCTATTAGACAAACGGAAGTTCATGACGCAATTATTTGAAAAGTCGGCGGAAAATGGGGAATGGAGTGTTTTAACACTAGGTTCCCTCTGCCTGTCACAGCTGTGCGGTATACAGTTTGAAGCTGATTTGATTTTTGATTTTTATAAATATATAATTCCACAGAGTGAACCTACATTTATCATGTTTACAGTCACACGCTTTAGCCACTGTGCCATGATAGCCTCTTTACGGGATCTTTTTTATCTACAGCAAGCGCGTTAGCTGAGTTTATATTATTAACATTAAAGAATTCAAAATATTTTAATAATGAAATAAGAAAAAAATATATCAAACTTATGTATTGACCGTATGAAATCTGTATGTAATCTACGACGAACTATGACGTAGCAGTCAGCAAAAGTAAACGTATATCAATAGTACAAATGTATATAAGATAGAAAGGTAAAGTTTAGATATTACATATATGGAAACTCTGGTAGGTTAAATAAATAAAAAATAGGAACGTCGATAGTAATTATATTCTTCCCGCAATGAAAGTGACCTTGAGATACAGATTTAATGTTACATTATAAAGTTTGACTAACGGCAATATATGGACCGTTTATTTTGAAAGTGGTGTAAGTCTATTTTTGAGAAAAATGAGCTATCACGTAATTCATGCTTAATTTAATGTAATTTTTTATATATAACTAGTCCGTGTTTAATTTCTCAAAAAAAACCCCTGTTTTGAACAACTTAAAATCGGTCGGTAAATGAAATTGCATAATCATCGACATACTAACCTTTAATTTTCTCGACACAAAAGAAAATGGACTTACACCACTCTCAAAATAAACGGTCCATATAATAGTGAATGCTATTCAAAGCTATATCTATTTATTTTATTATCACCTATATTCATTTATAATATTTATGATTTTGAGCGTATACTCATACTTAAAGTCAAGTGCATGTCAGACTCGCCCATTTTCAGTATTGTAGGTCAACGGGAAAGACAACTTATAAAATTCGATAATGTTAGCCAACAGGAGAATGTATGTTAAAAAGGGATCCATTTAATTTACTTACAATATTAACAATAGAAGAACTGTGTCACTAATAATATTTTTTAATTTGCAAATTTGTATTAAATGCGTACAGATAAAAAACGCATTAGCATATTTAAATTAAACAATTAAAAAGTATTTGCTACGTGACTTTACTACAAATGGATTTAATGCAATACGGTCTACTGCAAATAATAGGAGTGGAATGAATGCAGTGTTAGATTGCTCGAGCTCGCGTAAACGATTCTTATAGTAACTGGGTTAACCTAAGTTTTAAATCACATTGTAAATATGTTCCTTTATTATGTAATTATTTATAGTTTATACGTATAATTTATTTATTTTGCTATGTTTATAACATAGCAAATAACAAATATTGTTTTTATTTATTTATTTATTTATTTATATATATACTAGCGACCTCCTTGCGGCTTCGCCCGCTTTTACTACTGGATTATTCATATAATGTATGTTTGCAAAGCACTTAAGATAATGTGAAAATTAATTAAACCCTAATGCAACCCGCATTTTCGTAGTTTCAATAAGGATTTTCTAATTGTTTTACACAGCAAGGATTTTTTAGTACCGTAGGTACCGTAATTTTAAATCTGTGCTACTAATCTTTTCAAGTACTTATTACAATTAAAATATTTAAATGACTATTTTTAAACGGAAGAAATTATAAACAAAAACCTACCTACTAATAACTACTATAAAAAATATGAAACCAAATATATCGCGCTGAAATAATACATTTAACTCCAATTATCCAATACGTGCAAACGCATCTAAATCTTCGTTGCTATAGAGGCAGGCGGGTTTTTTTTTCGAGCTTGTGGTTAATGCTGAAGAGGATATTCTGTCCCTGATGAAAAGCAAGCACTATGTAATCGAACCCGGGTCGCCCGCGTGGCAGGCGAGCATTCTACCACTGAACCACCGATGCGTATATACGCAGGATTTTTTGATATTATAACAACTTCTAAAGTACTTATTAAAATGAAAAACAGTAAAAGACAGTTTTGATCTATATTAAATTGCCAACGTAACTAATATACTTATTTATATGCTGAGAGTAAGGGATAAGTGAAACTTGAGTAACATACAGCTGATGTGTCAACGGCGGGATGTGTCAACAATTAAATGCGTTTTTCTGTAAAACTATTCGCAATTTCGAAATAGTGTGAATAGCAAATTTTATCTTCGTTTGACGTAGAAAATTAATAAAGTATTTTAAAGGATAAGGATTAATACCATTATGGAAAAATGTGACTCACAATAAAAAATATATTGAAATTATTATTTTTAGACAGAAAAATGATCACTACACATTATTCTTAAAAGATACGAATATGCCGTCGCGGACTTTTTTATAGATCTTATTAAGAAGAACAATACTCCAGTACATTTTTTTCATGTAGTACTTACCATTAAAACAGCGCATGCGCGAAAGTGTCTCAACGGGTAGGACTTTATACACATTTATCGTATTTATGTTAATTTACATAAGAATGCACAAATAAAAAACTATATATAAACCTTCTACGAAAACTACTCGACCTAATGGTGAAAACCGCATTAAAATCCGTTGGGTGGTTTAGAATAAGAAGAGTTAGAAACAACAGGCAGACACGAAAAGCGACTTTGTTTTATAAGATATAGGATAGGATATTACTTTTCCTAAATATATTAATAAAAACAATATTTGTTATATATAAGTAGCGAATATACCCATAGATAGTTAAAATCAAATAATTCACAACTTAACCTTAAGTACTCGTATGGAATTTCGAGGTAAATTCTTCGGTTACCATATGAATGTTCAAAGCCTTTAGAATTTGGAAACCCTTTTAACAGCCAATACATACAATGATCGAAATAACTCCAAAGTAATATATTTAAAGTTTATTTAAGTGTACTTTTTAATTGTACCTACTGTACTTGTAATTATAGCAATATATTTACTATAATTAAAGTTAGAGTTGTAATAAACTACCTGCTACTACTTGTAATAAAGTTACAATTTATCAAAAGAAAATCTCTTTAAAATAACAAGATTCAATTCGAACACAGCAAAGTAAGTCAAATCACCCTTTGTCCTCTAATTTAAATAGGTTACGAATACTTTGCAAGGTAAATTGCAAAACGTATTTATCTTTGAAAATCAGTTTTTCCGTACAACTTTCATGATTAGCCAGTAGCTTCATTAAAAAGTTTGCGGGCTCTCACCGCCGACGTTAAAAAGGATAACAAACTAGTAAAATAGCTGCTATAGAGATTACTCGCTTCCCATTCACAACTTGAGTTTAGGGCCGCGACAAAAGGAGCCAACCTTTTGTTGCTACTTTTGCATTGTCCGCAAAAATAACCGCAGTTCTAAAAATTGGAGGTTTCTTAAATTTTTTGGGGCGTATTAAAACTATTTTTAAGTGGTTTTACCTAGAATTTGCTTGTTAGCAACTCCTTTTGTTCTGTTTATGTTTTAAATTTAAAATATTGTATATTATTGTTGTGAGGTATTGTGATTAAAATTTTGTGTACTCACATGAAAAGTTAATTTAATTTCTATAGACCAATAGTGTGCTTGAGTTTTTAAGGAAGACTAGGAAGTAACTTCTGTAGCTTTTCTACGACTCGGCAGTCTTTCATAGAAAAGCTATTTGCTAGAATTAATGTTATATCTGACATGGTTATATATTTTTTTATTTATTTATATAAACATTGAGGCCATCATGGCATAGTGAGACATCTGGCTCTTAAAGCAACGACTACTACAGGCTCGATTCCGGCTCGATTTGGAATAATGAAGTAATTTAATTTTCCTGCTCTGGTGAGGCGAAGTGAAGCGTTGAGTTTTGCCACTCGTATTTCAAATTCCGTAGAGTGCCTTAAACTTAGTTTTTCTCTGTCTATGATAATTAAAATTTGTGTTAAATAATTATATAAGTAGGTATATACATTTTCACAAACAATAGTCTAGCGAGTCAATGAAATCTGAAGGGATTTTGTATCTTTAAACATTTCTAAAGTAATTATAGGGCTTTAATATAAGAACACAATATTTTTACCTTTATTTTCACACTAAATGAAACCAAATACGTTTTAAAATTAAATTATTGAGTTACCTTTTCGTATTACAATCGAAATGTCTAGACTACTTATAATTTTCATATGTCACCTTCTGTTCAAGCGTAGAATAAAAAATGTGTACATAATTACATTATCCATTTTCACAAAAATAATTTTCGAGACTGCGTGTTTGTCGAGTGGCAGAACTTGTTACCAGAGTAAGGGAATGAAAATTTTGTGCGAGTGGGAATCCGCTACGAGGGTCTCTCATATTAATAACAGATCATCATCATCATCATCATCAACAGCCATCTTCTATCCACTGCTGGACATAGGCCTTCCCCAATTCTCGCCACCACACTCGATCCTCAGCTTAATAACAGATAATTGTAGAATATTTTTTTAAATACATTACTTTAAAATTGTTTTTGAAATCACACAAATACTGTCGCATATCATTTCGAATGACCATCTCCATTTAACGTTTCCAAGAAAGTTTAGGGACACAGCCAGCAAGGCACTTAAGCCTTGTAGATTTTGGTCTTTAAAGGCATCCGAGGCCTGGACCCGGCAATGCAATAAGCAGTTACCCTATTACGTTGAAACAAGATTGCTCTTAATCTGACATTCACCTTTACTAAAGGATAGAATAGGCCAGATTTAGACGAGTGGCACCAACTTACAAGTTTTATTTGAATGTATTCCATTGCCCACTTGACAGGATGATTTTTGTGTTTTCCTTTTTTACTTTATATTAAGTATTTAATTAATATAAAATGATAATTATGTCGAGGCTGTAGTGGCGCAAGGGCCTAAGCGTGTGAATGCACAAGTAACGATTGTGGGTTCGATTCCCAATCGAGAGAATGAAATATTTAATATTTTCATTTCCTTACTCTGGTCACGAGGAAAGCGCGGCGTTGTGTTCCGCCATTCTACAAGCAATGCCTCAAGAATTCAACGGAAAGTGTAGAACAAGAACAAGCTTGATATTATAATAAAACATTTTAAATCGTAATTCTCTACAGTTATAGAGAAACTGTACATAATGAAATGAGATATTGGCACATTTTAACGTGGACTTTAATTAAATTACAAATTAGAGAAGTTTTAAATGTTAAATACGCTTACCTGTCAGTCTTTATAAATAAGCTTTAGATAATTCCACTCCATTAAAGCCGTTAGAATATCGGCTAAAGTAAATTTACTAGTAAATATGTTGTCTATTTTCTTTACTGTTCATCTTCTTTGTTCTTAGACTTTACGCCTGTATTAAAAGTATCTTAATTAGTAAATATTTAATGGGTTCGATCTCCACTCGGGAAAATTAATTATTTTCTCTGCTTATGTTTTGAGTTCTGCCACTCAACAGAGTAAAAAACAAAGAACAGAGTAAAAAAAATCCTTAACGTTTAATTAGAACCTGTAACCCACTCAAATATAGCTATCTACGGAAACTGCACGTCTATAATTAGTTTAATTAAAATTAACAATAAATTTTAAATTAAAAACATACAATATAACTAAAATTGTAAAGCGAGAATCTTATTCCAACGTGAAAGACAAATATCTTCAATCCACTATCAGGTTGCTTGAGTTTAAGCTGAACGAAGTGTTAACTTCTTTAATTGACTCAGCGCTAAGAACTTGAAGACTGTTCCTAACATTATTTGTTTCGAAGCTTATATATTAGGGTGAGGTATTTTAAAATGTAAAATGTTTTTGGAGAGCTTAATATTATTTAATAGTGTGATTTTGCAGCTTCAGCTTTTCCTAAGGTTAGGCAGAGGAAAACTAAGTCCTAAGACAACTCATATTTCACTTATTGACTTTTATGTCAGAGATCCCCCTCAATAAAATTATTTTGAATTAATCATTCTTCTGAATGGGAATATTTTAGACATAAATAAATTTGTCACATAATTATTTTTTTTCAATTAAATAAAATTTAATTAAACTGTTCATTGTCTTACGGGTAGTGAACAGAAAGACGAATGCTACCTCAGTCTACCTTTATCCACGGACTACTATGAAGTGTTCGAAAAATCGAATTTAAAAAAATATATGATACTTAATATAAGCGATTAAATAGTTTCATTTAAAATGTATAACAAACGTGAAAATCAGAGATCCTATTATGCACAAATCGTGTCCAAAGTGAATTTTTCCAAGTGTCAAACAATTCCCATCATATTGTCTTCAAAGCTAATTTAGATTAATCAAGCGTAAGGAATTCAAGTTCCTGAGTCAAAGAAGAATCCGGCAAGTTGTCTGCTAATCGAACAGATTCCGAACGACAGGGATCCTGTCCGGGCCGCCCCGGAATGCCGATAGCGGCACGTAATTAAAACTGCCGTCTTTTAAGACGTCACCACCTGCTTGTAGTCCGGGGGTATGTGTACCAAATATAGTTATAGCATGGTTTAAAAAACCCTTTCAGCTCAATTTTTGAGATATTAAATGTTGGACGAAACTCAACGCCGCACTTTGTCTTATTACAAGACTAGATAAGTGGGAATCGAATCCACAACCGTTGCGTTTACAGTTAAACGTTGCACCATGATGGCCTCATATGTAGTTTAGTATTATACTAAAATAAATAACAAGGAAGTATCTAACAGTGATTTTTTATATATATATATTTTTTAATGATATATTGCTAAAGTCGTGATAAATGTTGTAAATAAATGTTGTCGGATACTACTGAATGATGACAATTGACAATGTTTAAGATCCATGAAAATTAGGAAACGAACGACCGAGATACCCGATTATAACAATCTGAAGTGACTAGCTACCCAATCGCGGCTTTACTCGCTTTAATTTATTGATATTTTTTTCCAAATTAATCTAAATATTAAAATATTACTAATTATACTTCTGATGTATACATCAGAATAACACATTATAAGCCATATAAGCCATATTACTGTAAAGTTACATCTAAATCAGTTCAGAAGTTTTTGCATGAAAGTGGAACAAACATTCATCCTTACAACACCTCCCACCTTACCTCACAAAAAAATATATATAAAAAATATGTATATAATAAGTATGTATATATTATGTCTTATAATACAATAAAACAAATACTTTTTTCTAAATATAAGTTAAGCTACTTTATATTGTAAAAGTTAATATTAAATCGCGATAAGTGTTCGCCAGATCCCTGACTACTCGCCGTCAGGCAACGTTACTTGAGGTATTTGGCTCCATCTCACCCGTGAATAGTTCCCCAACTTTATTTGGATTAACCGAGCTTTGGGTTTCCTGCATTGCACTATAAATCAACGTTATTTAGAAATGCTATAGAATATTTTTATTTAATATTTTTCAAATACAAATCTTGAAATGGCACAAGATTAATGTTTTAATATGCCAATGAAACGGCGAAGTTAATTTATTTTAAACTTTTCTTAAATTGTCGTTTCGTGAATCAAAGTCGTTTGTAACATTTGTTGTATGTATGGTAAAGTAAACCATTAGGTTTACTTTATATTTTAAGTAGGTATATTTTTTGATAATCAAATAAAGATTTAAGTTAACATTGTATTACATTACAAATTAGTATAAAATAAATTTGCCAGCCCTTTGTCGTGAAAAAGCCTGGGATTGCAGCATTCAACTTGAAGTAATTATGATCACAGAGGTAAGGCTACGTCAATAATAATGTAAAATATATTCTATCGTTTTAACATTAAGCTAAGCATTGTTTTTAATTATTAGCTTCTTGCTGTATTCCGCATATAGTAGGAAAACTAGTGTTAAGTCACTCCGTTCCCATTAAGACGTCGCCCACTTTCCGTTGGATTCTGGATTTCTTAATTATTAAATACAGAAAATCATGTATGTTTTGTTATTATTGTTCATTCTCATGCATCTGCTTCAGCCTGCAAGTAGTTAAAAATATGAGCGCCTGAATTTCAATGGCAGAACCAATCAGAAGGTATTTTTTTTAATGACGTAAATAATAATTATTACTTACCTTTAATAACGTCGTAGTTCCTTCGTTATTTTTAATGTAATTCATTAAAATAATCATTCTAGATGGAAAAAACGTAATTATTATTAAATAATATTTTATACCAGGAGTCAATGGTACAACATTATTGGCAGAATATAATTAGAGAGATCTACAGAGAGAGGAATAGGCAGAGAGAAATTAGTGCCAAGACACGCCGTTATCTGCTTTCCAATAAGATTTAACGTTGCTTGTAGAGTTGCAGTACTCAACGCCGCGCCTTGTCTTGACACAGCAAGGAAATAAAGATAATCTATTCATCCGAGTGGGGGTCTAAACACGTTGGCCTCAGGACAAAATAACAGAGTGACATATTTATCATTACACCCTCTTTCCAAAAAAAAATGAGATAGGTAGATCCGAAAAATACATATGTATGTTACAAAACGTCAAAAATAAACTGTTATACATTGACGGATGGTTAAAAATACGAACCTTTCACCATGTGTTGCTACATTTTGTCGCCAAAAAAGACAATAAGTCTAACTGAATATATTTTCATAAGCTGTTTCCGAATATAATAGTGGTCGTGGAATATCTATTTTTATATATCCTATTGGTTGTAAAAACTACTAGCAGACGCACGTGACTCTGTTCATAAGAAATATATAATATATTTTTCCGCTTTTCCGCCTCAACGACCACCGGTTCCCCTCGCTGTGTTCCGCTCACTGTCCAGTTGAGCAATTCTCAGTTAATTACTTTTTTATCTCGATAGATTAATATGACTTTATGTTTTCATAATTTACAATGAAAATATTATTAATATAAAGCTACGAAGGTGTGAGAAAATTTCTTTCAATTAACCAAAGGAACTGCCAGTGAATTTTAATTCATACTCGATTAGTATTTATAGGGAGGCTCATAAAAATCATAGCCGCTAGGTGCCGCCGCGAGTTGAAAATTAAGTAATTTATGTTCATTGTTTTGGGGTTTGCCAGCTAACACAGCCAAAATTCTGTTTAATTAAGATTTTTATTTATAAACACTCAAAACAATTACTCTCTATTATTTTTTTCGTTTTAGCTCTGTAATCACGTAGGTGGCGGAGCTTAACGCAGTTTCGTCTAACCAAATCGTAGAAATTTTGTTGTTATGTTATTACCAGAATCAATCAGTGGAATTAAAAAAAATATCTCATTCTCCTGAGCGGACTTGAACTCATAACCGTTCGCGTCACACGTTGTGCCGTTGCGCCATGATGGCCTGAGCAGGGTAGGCAAATGTACGGGTAATGTGAAGTTACTTGAGCTCTCAATTTGCGACTAATTCAAAGATATTATGTTAAATTAATAATAATTACGTAATTTCATGTTTAATATTTTTTTCAATATATATTATGTATTCCATCCAAGTTTACAATATGTCTCAACAATATCATGAAAAACACTGATTACAATTCTGTTAGCGTATAATATGAAATCGAATTTAGGAATAAAAGTTTTAGGTGAGCACGGCTAGTGGAGTTGCCATATGGTGCCCAATGAATATGATAATTAGTTTTCTATTCGGCCTATCTAGTTGAAAGTCACGTATTTTCTATAATAAATATAAATTTCGTAAGATGAAATTTAAATTTAAATTACCTTTTCAACTCTATAAATAATTGAGTACACCGTGGTGCAAAGTTTGATTGTGATTACGGTGGTTGCGGGTTCGATTACTATTCGGGGAGATTTCCCTATTTTAACATGACATAGCGCGGCGTTGAGAACCGCCACTTGATATTCAACTCACCGCTATACATTATTTCCTTATATGATGTATATCAATATGTTCATCGTTATTTCCCTATATTATTACCCAACATTTTTTTTACTTAGGTAAATATAATTTTTTACTTTAATTTTTTCAGCTCTACGTTTAAATTACATTTTATTTTGAAATCTCTTTTGTCAATATTATATACAACGATATAAATATTTGTATACGAATGAACGTTAGTCCTCTAAATTGAGATATATTTATTTTCATTTGTAGAACAAGAACAGTATCTCGACCACTGGCTTTAGCAATGATTTACCGTTCGCTTCTGCTTTAATTTGGCACATCATAAATTTAATGAACAAATTTTGATACTGTAGCAATTTAATATTAAATTCTGTAAATTATTTCTAACATTCACAAATTAATAATAAATTTAAAACTGCGCCATGATTGCCTGCATACTTGTATAGTAATCTAAAATAGGGAAATAGTAAAAATTGGGGAAAGGAGTGGAGTGTAGTAGGTTCCCTCTGCCTACCCTGCGGTGTGCGGGATAAAGCGTGAAGCTAATTCTAGAAAACATTGAGAAGATTAAGTTTTAAATGAATAGGAATCATACTAAATATCTTTATTGCAATGCAATTTACAATTAAGGTTAACCCGCGTTCTATAAAGGCTCGTTTACACGAGCTAAAGCAATCTAACACCGCGTTCATTCCGTATTATTTGTTTTCTGAAGACCGTGCTTGCATTAAAACCCATTTGTGCCTCAATCACGTCGCAACCCTTTTTAATTGCTTAATTTACAAGAATCTATGCCATTGTACATGATGGGATTTTGTCTTAAGTGATTATTAAAAATTCTTATCTTTTATACTTATGGCGTAAATTCTTTTTCTTACTTCATATTATAATTGTTGTGGTATTCATTAGACGCTACGCATTAAGCTTTCTGTATAATAAAAACACTATAAGGGAGAAGTGGTATGAAGGAGCCAGGTTTTGAAAGAGCCACTTGCAATATTATAGTAGTTTAGGAACAAATTCGTTAGAATATTTTATTTTTAAATGGCAATATTGATTTCCCGCCACCCACAAAAATTTTACAGTTCATCGGAACCAACGGACGCCGATACGTCGAGTTGAAGTTTTTGGCATTCCAAAGTAAGTATTTTACCTCCTTTGAGTTGTTTTTTAGTATTTAATTGTAAACAAATATGGGTAATTGGAATATAGGTTGAGTTTATGTATATATTTTGCCTTGTAACTGCATTAAAATTGAGTTTGAAAAGTTTTGATATCGTTGTCATTTTGGAGGTTATATTTTTTTATAGAATAAGTTATGAAAGAGCCAGGTGGACGGGCCTTGAAAGAGCCGAAAGGAAAAACGAAAAAGGCCCGAAAAAACAGTAATTGAAGAATTAAATTGGACATGGTTTCTCTGATAAGTGGAAAGAAATTGAAAATGCGAGTGATGATTGGTTCAAAGGATTCATGAAGAAGCATAAATATTTAACTCTGAGAAAAGCTGAAAATATTTCACTGTCCCGTGCAATAAGTTTTAATAAAACGTAATGTAAAAACATTTTTTGAGAAATTAAGCACTGCAAAGATTTTATGTTGTATAATGTTAAGAATAACATAATGTTAAGAAAAATAGAATATAAATAAAATAATATAATGTGATTGGTCTGAATAATATAAGATTAAAAAGTTTGTTAGAATTATCTACTTAAAATGATTGATAGAATTGAAAAAAAACATTACATTTTAATAAGAATTATTAAATCGTTTTTATTTAATACTGTTTAGCATAATTTTCACTGTTATACCTCATAATATAAGACTGGCTCTTTCATAACTTGTAATGGCTCTTTCAATACCGAAATGTTATGAAAGAGCCAAATGACACATTTTTTTAAAATGAATATTTTATTGATTAATTATTGTATTTAAGGGTTATTTCGTACGAAATTACCTAGTTTAATAAATAAATAATAATTTGAGGAAAAAAATCTTAATTTCTTTAATTAAAAGTATATTTTTTTGCTTCATTTAGTAAACTGGCTCTTTCATGCCACTTCTCCCTTACATAATAAATATATAATATATATAACTACTTGTGGACCCGAAAGCGGGAAACTACGGCCACTTGAACTATACCTACGAATATTTATTAAATATATTTATGAAATTATTTTCAGTTTTCAATAGAGAGATGTGTTAAGCAAGCTCATTTTAGGTGACGTTTTCTATTAACAAACTTTGCAAATCGTTGCTTTGCAACGGTCGCATTAGCGACGGTTGTTATTAACATGGCGGAATTAATTGCATGTCAAATTAATAAGTATTTTAATATATTGGTATACATCGAAAATATTACAAATATGAGAATAAAAAGTATCCTATGTTCATCCCGAGGCCCTCAATAGACACACAGACAGACAGACAGAGTTACTTTCGAATTTATAATATAGATACAAAATAAAAATAGAGAATAAAACTTAAACTTAATATCGATATAAATTTTATTTATAATGTTAATTTAATTAAATAAAATAACATTTATAGTTGGAAACTAAAACACACAAGTAGCAGGAATATGAAGAAACGCTAATCGAGTCCAGGGAATAATGAACACAAGTTCCCAGAGTGTTAAGTCAATTATTGAAGTTAGTACTTTGTTAGATTCTGAAGTCGTTCTACGTGTGAGTGGTTTCAAGATAATTTTATCCCCGGTACAGACTGCTTCAGCGTCGCTTTGAAAGGATCTTGCTATTAATAATAAATTAGTTATATATTGTTAATAATATATTAGTTATATATTATAATATTTTGGAATCCACCGTGGTGCAGTGGGACAGCCTGTGTCAACACGGTGATCGCGTATTCTATCCCTATTCGGGGCAATGAAGAAAAAAATTATCTCCGCTAAGTAAAACAGCCTCGAAGACGCTAAGACTAAGCTAAGTCAATTTAAATTCTAATTCTAGGTGTACTGTCTTATTAAAAATCACTTTTTTATATGGTTTATTTTAAAGTAGCAGTAAAAATATAAAACGATTAAAACGTTAGTCGTTAAAGTTAACACAGCTTTTTCATTTCATACAATTTAGACTGACCCAAAGCTCGAAAAATACATAGAATAGTTGCGCTCTCGATATAAGTGTTTGAGTTGCACTTTATTAGAATATATTTTTTATGATGTTTTTTTTTGTATAAAACTGAATAAAATACAGCTCACTTTTATCCACATAGCAGGATAGGCAGAGGAAACCTTGTGTTGAGACACTTCGTTCGCTACGGTCCCGCTGCGCTACGACGTTTATGTATAAACCTTCTGTTAAAACGGCGTCGATGACAGTCGTAATAGTTAGGGAGGCGAAGCAGCAAACTGTGGAGTCACTCGAGCGTCATGGAGACCTATTGGGTTGCGAAGCTTAGATGATAACAAGAAAAAAATGTCATATAAAAAAATTCGTTTCACCGGTGGGTTGAGGGGTTATAGATTTTCAAAAATGTAAAAAAAAACTGTTCCATGGACATACTCGAGCGCGTCAGATATTGATATCATCAATTGCCTACGTCTTCTTAAGCATGAAAATATGTTAATCTGACAGTTTCCGTGGTGGAGGTAGTCGTACGTAAGAGTTAAAAATAGGACAAAAAAAAATATAATTATACGAGCGCGTCAGATTTTCTAAGGGGTGTAAGTGAACCT